>NBZA01003813.1:2713-25934 GCA_003054995.1 Aleochara bilineata | reverse complement strand
ATTAGTTTGAAGCGAAGTGAAGTGAAGTGATACTCGTCCTGGCACGTGCCAGACCAAGAATAACCAAGGATTATGAATGAACCATGCGTACAAATGAGATATTTATAGCTGAAATATAATATCTTTAATTCCCCAAGTCAGAGTCAGAGAGTTAGGGATAATTTGTAATGTTATGGTATGCGGTAGTTCCAAGAGATCACGATGCGTCAATTAGATCTGACGTTTGTCTGCGGACCGTGCTGCAGTCAAGATATTATGCTTAAAAGCAGAGCAATTTGCGTTGGCGATGAAAATATTGACACGTGCGCGCTATTCATCGCAACTCTTCAATGCATAATTCGGATTATAATTGCTCGGCGTCTTATTTTTTGCATGCTTACTTAATTCTTGTTCTATTAGCGAATTTGTTACTTACTTATTATATTGTAGTACGTACATAACTTGCGTTGAGTTGAGTGGGAAACTTGTGTCTTGTGTGTAACTTTGCACTGACCAAGCATCGTAAATGCGATATTAATTAATTATTAATCGACTCTCTCGGCGAGCTAATAAAGTGAATGTAAACAAACTTTTTCCACGATTCCACGTACATACTCTGGTCTGGAACCTTAGGAAAGGCAAACACAGGAACGGCCAGGATAATGCACGGCGCTGTGTTGTTAGTTTAGGAGTTTTCTTTTTGCAATTGATTCCAAGTGACAGCGTTTATTACTGCATCTTGCGATGTTTGTTCAATCAAGTCTGCCTTACGCTCATTGAAAGGACTTTGAGCCAGTTCATGGCATTTATAATTAATTTTCCGCGTTTCAAGGTGTGTTGGCAAACAAATTCCAAATATTTTCGCGTCGTGTTTTGTATTTTTTTCCGAACATAATTTAAGAGTTACCTGGCGTGGACTCATAATCAATAATTTTTAATTAAAGAAAGCCTTTTGTAAAGGCTTCAAATTTGGAATTTGCTTCAGCTTTTAATGTTGCAGAGAAAAGTTTAAATAAAGTATTGTGAATGAGTGCTTTGGCATGTAATAACAGGCCGTCAGTCAGTCAGCGAATTGACATTTCGAAAGGTTTTAGCATCAGCTTAATGATTCAATATTTGAGGAGATGTTGTCGATATAGCTCGTTATTCCTGATGCGTGTCAGGGATAGTTCGATACACTATACACTATAGTATAGTAGAGCCTGGCACTATATTTTCCTGCATGCCTTCAGGAATGACAGCACAGCTTGCATAGAAAACCGAATCTCAGCGAATCTCAGATTCCAAGTGCATATCACATGCACTTAAAATTGCGCAACGACGAGACGAGACGAGACGTTAAATTTAAACGATGCGTGAATGCTCAATATTTACACAAAAGGTCAACTAAAACGGCATTTCCTTCCGTGCAATAACTGAGAATAAGAAAAAATATTTCATTTCAGTAAGATTAATACTTGTGGCTACATTAATTTCCACACACAAAGGAAATCTTTTTCATATGTTGCGAGATTCAGGTTAGGTAAGGTACTTTTATAAATCACTTTTTCTAGGTTATAACAAAGAATAAATCTGGTTTCTCCTATGAAAGGAGCAATCTAATCAATTGAATATTAATTAGAAATACCAATTATTTCGATAAAACAAAGAAATTTTCATATGTTGCGAGATTAAGGTAAGGTACTTTTATTAATTTGCTTTTTCTAGGTTATAACAAAGAATAAATCTGGTTTCTCCTATGAAGGAAGCAATCCAATCGATTGAATACTAATTAGAAATAACAATTATTTCGATAAAACAACGAAATTTTCATATTTTTCGAGATTAAGGTAAGGTACTTTTATTAATTTGCTTTTTCTAGGTTATAACAAAGAATAAATCTGGTTTTTCCTAAGAAAGGAGCAATCTAATCGATTGAATATTAATTAGAAATAACAATTATTCCGATAATTCAACGAAATTAATTAAATCACAAATTGTTAATTGTTAATTTTCAATACAGGGTTAATGATCCAAGCCAGCCAACCAGAGGTTGCAATAATTGATTAACTGGATATAAATATACATAAATTTTGATTAAATAGAGAGCAGAAACCAGAGAGGAAAACCAGATTCCGAGAGCATAAAACAAATGCACATTTGTAACCTAAAAGCTTCGCGCAAATCCAAGTCCTATTTGCCATTAGACTTTTAATTAATTACAAATAGATATTACGCACTTTATACGGCGCGGTTCATTAATTAATTGCATAAATTGAAATTATTTCTGTGTGCATTGCACCTGAATTAATTTAATTTTAAAAGTATTAGGTATGTTGAGTGAAAATTATGAGTAAGTATGAAATTCCTGTGGGTGTAACTGTCAGAAAATGATAACGTTGATATAAATACTTAAGGGAATTTAACATCAAAGAAGAAGCAGCTGAAGGTTCATTGCCATTCTTGTGAAATTCAAGCACATTGATTCATGAACTAATAGCTCGCTAACGACGTGATTAATAAGCTATTCTCTTAATTAAACGCAGAAGGCTCTTGTTCACTACTAAAACATTGTTTTTTAATGAATTTTCACTTGAAATACAAACTGTATTATATTAGGTCCTTCGGAAAGTCCCCGCACCTTTTTAGGTAAAACTAAAACGCGCTTTTTTTAATGTTTAAAAGTTTTTTGTTAAAATATTTATTGACCATTCTGTTCTATGACTCTTTGCCAACTTATAAGCAGAAGATGTATTTCTTGCTCAAAAAATTCTGTTTTTTATTGGCAAAAAACTGATCAAGATGATTTTATACGGCTTCTTTTGATGTGAAGGTTTTACCATCTAAAATAATTTGCAACGATCTAAACAAATATAAATCTGATAATGACACGTGTGAAGAATAGGGTGAATGCGGTATGAGTTCCCAGTTTAATACCGTTTAAAGAACAAATCACAATCGTTAATTCAACGAAGCAAATTTCGTTCAGTGAGAAGCCGCGGAACCCAAATGTCTAGCTTTGAATGCAGACCAACGCGTTTTATATGGTGATGGACAGTTGAAGTTGCCAAATTCAATTGACCAGCAGTCTCACGAATTGTTATGCGTCGATTTGCACCAACTAACGCCTTTATTTTGTCTTCGTCAGCTTAAACTCGTCTTCCACTACGTGAACTTTTAAAACCAAAAGTGACATTGCTGTATGGACACAATAAAAGAGTAAAATATGTTATATGTACTTGGGAAAGCATAAATATTGAAATATATTTTTGCAACATAAATAAAAGTCCATTTCATTTCATTTTTGCGCAGTTCACGTCCAATGTATGTTATCACATTATAGGGTCTAAAGAACAACACGTGAAAGGAGCTTTTGGTATCGCACTCAGACGGGTTGAAGAGCGCACAATCGAAAATTGATCAAATTCTGACTTTTTCGCAGTTACTGACGTAGATCCTACAAGGTGCCAGCCAAGTTCGGTTCCTCCTTCACTTCAGGGCTTTGCGTGCTGAGTCGTTTTTCATCTTTTTCATTCAGGAATTATTGACAAATTTTGACAGCGACCCTCCTGGACGAGTGAATAATGATGAAGAGGCACAAGCGGGAACAAAAGGACAATATTCGCTTTGCTCTTGTATGTACACAGCAAATAAGAATTTTTATCGTGTTGACTGCAAAGTCAGCCAGGAGTCCGGCGTTCTGGAATTGTTATGCGAAGAATGCAAAATATTTACACGTTTCATAAATTACACACTACGGGGTTTGGTATTATGCCGCTCCGTAGTGGATAAGAGGCACGCACACAACGCGCTTAATTAAAATGAAATAATTAATTAACCCTGCGTGTTTTTTCTCCACCTCCACCTCAACCACTCTGCTCTGCATTTCGTTGTGAGCGTAAACTAAACTAAAACTAACCTAAAAACAACAAAACAACAACAGCCGTATGTATTGTATGTATATTTACTTACATTGCGCCTGCGCGTGGCTAAAAAGTGCGGTTAGCTTTGATACCATAGTCAATGTTTTAATCAACGTGCAAATTACATTCTGTTTGTGCTTTTGGTTTGACAATCAAGTGAGTATCCTATTAGCTTAGGGCTTTATCGCTGATTACCAACTGATAACTAATCGATGGGCAATTGATCTTTAATCTCTGGCGTGATTCACCAGATGGCTACCGCATGCTTACAACATTCATAAATATTTAATCTCCGTTCTGCACACAGATTTATTAATATTTAACTGGTTGATGGTTGAAAAATTATTAATTAATAGGAAAAATATAACTTTGTTCAAACTTTTTACTCGATTCGCTCACAGTCGAGAAAGAAAGGAAGGAAGAAAGTTGGTAGCAGAATGGAAAGCAAATCTTGGATTAAACTTATAATAACATTCATATTAAACCAGAAACGCGAATTCGGTGGACAAATGGTACGATTTTAAAGGCTAATTATTTGGGCAAAACCACAAACGCAAACGTGCAAATAAAATAAAAATATGTTTACGATACCATGAATTTCAGTTTAAACAAGAAACGCGTGTGCATTGCCGACCACGAAACCAAACATGTTCAAACATTCGTGAACCAGAACCAGAAACGTGTCAAGAGCACGTACGAACCTACCACCCGCCTGGATTGCCGCCCCAAAGCATCGCATTACATATTTTTCCAACGCATTTTTCTCTATTCGATTGCCACCGCTCGCGCTGCGCACTTGAAATCGTCAGAACTGTGTGGTGTTCAAGTAAAATCACTCATTGTTAGTCGATATACAATACAATTAATGGCCATGTACATATGTACATATTCAAATTGAATTCAAATGAATTTGAATTTAAAGCACAATTGAGTTTGAAATTGGCAAGGAAAAGAACGAGATCGTTAAACATTTTATGGGAAAATCGTTACTCATTAAGATGTTTGCCTGCAACCTGCAACGACACAGGGAACTGCAATCTAAGTGGCGTGAAAATGAACGCGACGAGTTAATTTCCCAATGGATAGTTGGTTGGGACTCTTTTTATCTCCGAGAAAGGAAGAAGCGACACACACTTTGTATGTTTGCATACAGCATGGGGTTCAATTGCTGCATTAATTTATGCAGTGGGGGCTCGGTTTTGCGCTGCACAATTGAAACTGAAATTGGAAACGTGGGAGGTGCGTGGAAAGGCATTTAGCGCTCTGTGGACACGCGACAAAAAGCCGCAGATTATTAATGACTCGATGCCTTTTTGCTGTGCAAAAGTGCGTATTTTTTCAACATGTTCGCGACGTATTTAATAAAAGTGCTGCCGTGTTCTATGCTAATTTATTCTGCGAATCCTTCACTTCAAGTATGTATATAACTGTTTGTATTTCTTATGTAAGTACATTTTGTACCTTTTTTTTGTTGAAAATTCAAGCAAATTTCATCAAAAGTTTATTTGTAACGCAATATTTCAACAAAATTTGCTTCACTGGTTGAACGAATCCATCATAACTGTCAATCTCCAAACAATTATTGTCTGTGTTCTTATTTCAACGCAAAAAATCCGACTGTCATTCAAAATTACCAAGAAATATTGGTAGGAATCTGCTCTTAGTTTTCTTCAAAATGGTTATAGTTATAGAAAACTGTAATAAAAAGAATGAAAAACTTACCTTGGTTTTAGTTGAATGCTTGCTGGTTGCACTGAAGAAATAGAAGCCTGTTGATCTGGTGCTTGGGTGACTTCGACGACTTGGAGAACTTGTGAGCGTTGGTCGCAGTGCGTGGAGACGGCGTCGGCGACGACGAGGATCACCACTGATGGGAGCAGCAGAGAGAGTGTCTAGCTGAGCGAAGAGCGTGCTCCGCATCCTGGCGGCCGCATCTTTTATACTCGAAAGCGGCGTCGACGTCGGGACGCTTGCTCCACCCCTCGCACATCGTCGGCCAACCGTTTGCCCGCCGCCACCGCAATGTATGCACAATGATATGACATTGTTGCAGATCATAAACCGGCTTTGATTCGATTCATTTCATTACATATCTGAATTGAACCTTTAATTACTTGCGAGTTTTATAATTTGGGCTTGTCAACACCTAACAATTAGGTACTCACAAAGGTCAAAGTGCTTTAAGACATAAAGAAATGTTAATGTTGGTTAATCTTGAGGAGACGCGAACTTTTCGGACCAAAGCAACACGTCCTTTCAACTTTTCCTGACTTTCACAGTCAGGATGTCGAAGAGCGTTACCAGCTCGTGGATAGTTTGTCGGGCCTGGTTTAATAACTCGTATGCGTCGTTGAATTCGATCAAAAGTTGCCGCAATGCACCGCTAGTTACATTCCTCCTGTCTTTTTACACCAACTTCTGCTGCAAAAAGAGCTTTTAGTTGGTAACTTGATAATAATGTGACGCAAAAGCGACAAGTGTTCCATTCTAACGAAGTTAAAATTCAATTTATTTTTGCAAATGTGCAATGACGTTTGATCACGATTGCGTCACTTGCACAAGAAGTCTAGGTCGACAAGCAATAAATTGTTAGTGACAAGCAACTCTTCATGCACTTGGCAACAGTTTCATCCACATTTCGAGGATTCGTACATACGTACATCTTCCGAACAATGACTGCTGAAGATCTGCTTCATTTTCATGTTCGTATCCTGGCAATTCGCGCTTCTGTCTTATTACGATCTTCACTCCGTCTGCAGATGGGTTAAAACTTTTGACACTGTTCAATTTGGATTAGCATGACATGCATGCACTTTTGCCGTGGAGCGTTGATGAAGTTCATGACTAATTGGCTTGCACTAGAAATCCTATCTACTTATAATCAATCTTATCTCCCACGCAACACGCAAGATGCACAATTACTTACTTACGTTTATTTCTGAGAGAGTTTTATGAAGAGTGTTTGGTCTTTGAACTCTCAGAGGATGTTTATCTCAAGAATAGTAAGTGTAACATCGGTTTATTGCAGAGGTGTTTACGAGGAGAAAGATCTTTGATATTTCTTAGGAAATGTACTTATAAGTTCTTAATAAAAACTAGAAAATCTCTAGAGAATAAAATAGACATAAGTATATATATCTTTGTTGTAAAAGTTAAGTAGAAATAGGTATTTTTAGTGAAATAACATTTCTAAATATTCTCATGAATTTAATATTCTAGAATTTTCCATTGAGCAATTGAGGGATGAGTTTGAGCTAACAGGTGAGTGAAGTAGAGCAACAACCTAACAACAGAACTGGTTAACTGGTGCTGCGAATCGATACGGTACCGCGCATCGGTGTGTGGTTTCATATTCGCGCTCAAGGGATGCGCTGGGAGAAGAATAACTAGCAAAATAACTGGCAGATAATACGATTTATTAAGCATTACCTGCACTACCTTGCAACTGAACGCCGCAAGTGCAGCGCAGCGCGTTTCCTTCGGCTTTCCCAACGTGATTTCGTTACGCTTTGATATTATTGCATCGATAAAGTGTCAGTGCCAAGCAGTGAATACAACCTAGAATTTTTATTAACTTATATCTCAAAATTTTCCTATAAAAACAATGCAGAAAATGGACAAAATGGACATTCAGTTTAGTACTTTGACTAAATAATAATAAGATAAAAGAATAGCCTTCTTCAGCTTCTACCTCGTTCTTACATATAATCAGCAAATACAATTCCTTAGAAAACATCTTTGCACAGGGAATCAGAAAAGAATGAAGTTGAGCTTTGCGACAATAAAGTTTAAGAAGCATTAATAATTTACCTCTCATATTGCAATATAACATGCGCACAATTAAATTCCATTTTTGTTATACGAGTAGCCCACGCGCGTTTTTGAATGTTTGAATAACTCGTCATAAACGCTTTTCCAGCATATATGGTGCTGACGTCCTTCCAGTCCCATCTGACCCGAACTTCAGTCAAGTCTTCGACGAGTGGATGGCAAAGGAAGAAAGCAAACGAACTTATGAACCATTAAATCGTCGTCCTTTTGTTCGGCGCACCGCGTACGTCTAATACACTTGCCATTGTCGCCTAGTAATCGATTGCACATCGATGTTTGTCCACGGAAACGTAATAATATTGACGCAACGTTTTCCATTCGTATTTTCTGCATTTATCCACTTGGATTCTTCGATATCTGGAGTGTCTGCTCGCCTACTCATTGAAAATAAGTACAAAACTTATCAAACATGTGCGATAATAGGCACTGATTAAGATCAGAACCGCAATGTGTTTGATAATTACCTCATTTAACTCATTGAAATAAGTAGGTAATTCAGATTCAAAACCACGCCCCACAGCAAATACACTTACATTTCAATATATTTTTAATCAATTTCACGTGTTTCTATATCACAACAAAAACTAACTGACTTCTTGCGCGATTTCTTCAAAGTTTTCCTTTTATACTCGGCTAACATCTCGCTTTGGCATTGAATCAGCTCTTCAATAACCGATCTGGGCAATGTGCTCTTCACTTGCTTCATTTGTTCCCCGATGCGGATTATAATCGTGCTTAGGATAGAAGTTTCCTGGTCTTCCACGGCTCGTGCTTGTAAAGACAGAAGATACAAGTACGCCTTCTTCAACTTCACTCTATCCGCAGGTTGCGCCAGCCACTGGTCCAACTTATCAATGAATGTCTGATGTAAGTTTGTCAAGTTGTCACACAATTTAGTTAACATTGCAAAATCTTCACCACAGCGCGGAATTTCTTCGATAAGTCCAAGGTATGCCATCTTGCGTGCTTCGTCTGTTTTATAGCGGTGCTTGAAGAAGTAACAAATGGAATTGTGAGTGATCCCTGGATGTATCATCTAATGTAACAAAACATGGCTATTAATGTGTATAAAACAAAAGATATCTACTTACGTTTAATGGAGGAACTATCAACTATGAGAATGTAATCCTGTGCTTTCATTAGCGAAACTCAATCAGGAAAAGACAGTTCAGTTGGGTTTATATTTGTAGGTGATTCTTATCTCACCTAATTTATCATTAGCATCGTTTTTCGCAAATTTGTTTAGAAATTTCAAGTGTTTATTGCAGTTTGTTGTGGGCTCGTGCAATAGTTTTTGATTACGACATGCAACCAGCAACAATTATGCAATCATAGCATCGTAGACTCCATAGTTATCACTTAAAAAATAAATTTATTCCCCGAAATATATAAAACAATAATTAATAACTTCATAATTACTGATATGTAATTAAATCATCTGCGTTCGCAATAAACTAACGTCACAATTGTTTAACAATTTCATTTGCTTACTCTAGAAACGTTTAATTATACTCTTTGTTTATCAGCTGATTCAAGATATTATAATTCGGATACAATGGATGCCACCAATCTAACACTTTGATATTCGTTACAGGATCTAATAATATAGACACAGTTCCTTCCGTTATCACCTTTCCCCGGTTGGGGTTTGTATTGAACTGTAATTGAACCCGATTATGTCGGAATCCTTGAGATAATGTAACTCCAACATTCACTAAGAACATTCTAAAAAGTGAAATATTGTTGATATATGACTAGCTTTAAGAACTTTCATATTTACCCTTCAACCGGAGGTATCGGGACAAGATGCAAGCAAGAAACTTGTAATATTCTACAGTTTTCCTCTGCATTCGCAGATACATCGTCCAAGACATCCAACCAATTCATTTTTACATTATTAGGCAAGTTCTCTCTAAGTTTAAAGTAATACGTCCATTGGCCCTTGTTCTTTTGGGGCCACATTGATATGCACATGCGTTTTATTAACACGTCTGGGTGTTCCTCGGTTTTAATGCTTTTCAGTCGAGTGACAAAGAGTGGGTACAAGTAAAAGAGTGACTTAATTACAAGTGTTCTAACGCCACACAATCTTAGGACGTTCCTGGGTTGAAACCTCTCAGGTAAAGTAACTGAACGTTTATAGTATCGCTTGTACATGGAGAACCAGAACTTGCCAGTGTTGGTTACACTATAAGATGTTCTACAGATTGCAGCAAATATACCCACATCCTCAGGTTTTATATATTCTGATAGGATGTACCACAGATCAACTGGGTAATCTCTTCCTGAACCTTTGTTTTCCCCATTGGAATTAAGAGATAATTTCTGTATCTTTTTCAGTACATAAGTAACATTTCCTTCTTCATTCTCTTCCTTAACATAGTCATATTCAATAAGGTTGTCATCGTCCCAAGCTTTCTCACTAGTGTCTTCTAATTGTTTGATTACTGTGATGACATTGGTACTGGACTTCTTAGGCCGATGCTTAGCAGTTGAAGAATTCGCGAAATCGTTGATGGTGACATCTAAAACCGCAGAGAATGTAAAATTGATGAGAATGCAATAAGAAACTAACCTCCAAGACTTTTCGCTTGTGTTTTGCGTGCTTGCTTTTTAGACTTGGACATGTTGACGAAGAGTGATACTTCTTCGTCAAATATCTGAACAGACGCATTTTGATGATAAATTCCCAGCTGAAATCTTTATCAACAATTTGTGAGAACCACCACTGTCTATGGCCATGATGGACTCACAACACCAGCCGTGCTCATATGTTTTCAAGGTTATAGTGCCAACTTAAATTTCAAACAGTAAAGAAAAATCCATTAAAATTTATAAAATATTGCAACATTTTATGAAACATATTAATTTATTATTAGTTTAATGTAAAACATTGTTGAAATTATTTTATATTTGTTATAATTTTTAGTTTTTATTAAAGTTTTGATGTAGATGTCGCAGCAGCCTGTATTACCGACGTAGCGACATTGACATATATACCAAGATGGCTGTCAGGCAAGAAGACCGTCTCGGCGATGTAAAGTAGTATTTAGTTGTGTGCGGTATGTAAATCGTAGGTGTGTCGGTGTAAAGTGTAAATTATAAGAGAGACACTGGCGAGAGAATGTCGATAATCATGAAGAAGAGCCTGTTATCAATTAAAACATCCACGTGCCATTCGCCCGTTACCATCACGCACCGCTACAGTTGACTTGATAACACATTCGGTGTGCGGATAATTGGTGCGCGCAATTAGTTAAATTCCCGAGTAATATCTAATAAGACGTCCGCATTGGCATTGTGTATAGCTGCCGAGTGTATATATGCATCGATAAAATCCACCCATACGTCGGAGAACAGTTAACAATGATCGATTCGAAACGATAACACGGCGGCGAGCAGTTTCGAAGGGAGGAAAAAACGCCAAACGCCTTGCTTCCAGTCTGCCTGCCCTGCCTGGAGTTGTGTGTATTGTCTCCTGCGTGGCCCCGCGCCAAACGCCCGTTCGGCGGAAGCGACAGCGCACCTGGAGGCGGCTGGACGGCCGGCGGCATTGGTGCACTGGTGGGTTTGATAAGACGGCACAATGTGGAACATGATGTGCGACGTGATGCCGACCATTTCGGAGGACAGCATCAGCCAGCGGAGCTCCCAGTTCTCGAACGAGGAGGGCAACTTCGAGCAGCTGATGGTCTCCATGCTGGACGAGCGCGACAAGCTCATGGACAGCCTCCGGGAGACCCAGGAGCGGCTGGGCGACACCGAGATCAAGCTGCAGGAGGTCGAGAAGGAACGCGATGCTCTCCACCGTCAAATCGCCGCCAATTTACCTCAGGTAAAGTACCTCATCTCTCCGCTCTAATTATTGATAAGAAGATCACCTCTACGTCCGTCTGTCTAAGCAATTCATTCATATTTGATTACATCAGTCAAATGTGCTCTTTCACGGAAATTGTTTGCGGTTGATAGCGCTGTCACGCTATCGCCGGCGATTTGAGTTGTGTTTGCGTGTGTTTTACGCGATGTTTTGGTTTGATATTATGATGGGATGTCCAATGTGTCATTGAGAATATTTTATCAACGCATCGCTACGTTGAAATACGCTAATTTGTTTACATCTCTATAGATGTTTTCAATTGAATTTTCTAGCTTTATGCAATCAATTGACGCTCCTCTCGTGCCCACACGGCAATGATACCCACGCGTCTTTTTTATGCATGTACATACTTACATTCTATATGCAACTCGGCATGCATTGGGTATGTAATTATTTCCTTAAACGCCGCTAATGCAATTGCATGTGATTTATAACGAGTGCTGAGTATTTATTTATTGCACTTTCATGCAATTACATGAGAGTGTAAAGTGTTTTGGTGTTTTTGACGCAATCATTGAAGGAAGAAGTTTGGAGAGTTGGCGTTTGCGTAAGAATAAGAAGAAGAAGAGAGATGAGATGTGCATGTGTAAACGAATTACGTGACATGTCGGTGGCCCTTCGGAGGCATTCCGAAAATTGTCAATGTCGAATTTACTACAGCGACAATCGTTGACCTCGGAGCCACTCGGTGCCGGTGCCGTTGAGTCTGCGTGAGTGCTCTGCTCTGCTCCACTCACTCCTGTCCGCTCCCAGGTCACTTCAGTCGCGGTTCTTCGCCGGCACCGATGCGGAATGCCGGTGCATGGAATGGAATTCCCTGTCTATCTATCCACTGCTTGCGCCTGCTTTTGTTAGGAGACATGTTTTAATTGTGATTATTTAAATAAAAGTGTGATTTTCAGCAGATATTATATTATAGGGAGAGGTTTGGTGTGGGGAAGTGGTGTGGTTGGCACTTCCCAAGAAGCAAACAGCCTAAGGCTGTGTGTTTGGTGCCGCCAATGCTCGGGTTTGAAGTTCGCGCTTACGGTCGTCGCACTGCCGCCTAGCGGGGGCGGCCGTGGCTGTGGCTGCCGGCCGGCGTTCTCCGCGGGCACGGGCGCGAGCGTGCACACACGTGCTCTCGCCCATCGCGTGGAACCAGCGCGCTCCGCGCGTATGCGTGTCCTCGAGAGCTTTATTGATTGTTCCCGGTCTACTCTCTCTCTGGCCCGACTATCCTGTCATTATATACGGCCGCTAGTATTTCGCGTAAAGTTCATTCATATTGTGCACGCCGTGGTGTGGCGTGGCGTGGCGTGGCGTGGCGTACCTACACACGATTGTACTTCCAGTACATATCTACATACAATTTAGTCAAATATTTGTAGGTGGTATCCAAGACTTCCTGACTTACGTAGAGGAATGCAATACATTGGAGATTTTGAAGAATTTCCGATAACATTTTTCGTTATGTTCGTTATGTTCGCATTTGTTACTCGCGCTGGAATTTTAAAGCCTGGAAGCTAGCGTCAACCGGAGAGCAATTAAAATGTTAAAATTACATTTCCTACTCCTGGCTATAGTCTATCTAGCAGAAGGAATTAGACAGCGGGAGAGAGCAGAGTATCGGAAAGGAGAGGAGAGGATGTGATGGAAAGTTCTATCTTGATGAAGGTGCGCGCGCGAAATTTAATCGAATGCTTGGTTGGCATCGGATGTAATTTGGTGATAGCGGCCAAGGATCAGGATTCATTTCATACTTTCTCTCGCGCTGCATGCCCACGTGACATAATTTAATTGAACATAGCGCCAGGTGAGGTGCTGCTTGCTTATTGGCATTCCGTAATAAGCGTAATACGTCATAAAAGTATTAGATATGCATATGATTTGATCTGTAGGCAGGATAATATCAAATGGAATGGAATGGAATGTCCGGTTGTGATGCAAGGCAACAAAACAATTAGGTTATGTTGGCGGTGATCGATGTTATTCATATGATTAAATGTAAGTAATGCATATGACAGCAGTGTGGTCGGGGTCGTCGTGTTGGTTAATTGTCTGTTTCTTACAATCGCTTGAAGCCTGAAGTAGGGTGACGTTTATTAACTTCTAGAATATTCATACAAGTACATATAATATATTTGTGTCAATTTACAAATTAGCGCAATGAAATGTTAAATTAGTCTTAACAAGTGACAATGCTTCACAGCAACCAACCAAGCAAGCAAGCTTTTATTCTTATGTAAATTATAATTTATGTTTGTTCATGTCGGAATGCCACTATGCGCTTACGGTTGCGCTTGAGTATAATTTGTTTCGCAATGTTTTCCTCGCGAATAAATCATTTCCAGACGCGCTCTGCTCTGTGCGCATTGTATCAGCATCCGATCACATTAGACAAAAGCTGGTGGAACGTGTGTTTACACCTGTAAGGATTGTGGTGTGGTGTG
This sequence comes from Aleochara bilineata, assembly GCA_003054995.1. Lineage (NCBI taxonomy): Eukaryota > Metazoa > Arthropoda > Insecta > Coleoptera > Staphylinidae > Aleochara > Aleochara bilineata. Next base: position 11,913 of record NBZA01003813.1, on the reverse strand, counting down.
ATGTGGTGTTAGCGGATTATGAAGCTAAGCCCACGACATTCTATCACTTTGTCACATGTATACTACAATAATATGCACATATTTAGTTGGTATCCATCGAAAATAAGCTGAGGCAAAACATTCTCCTGCAGTGCAGTGTAGTACATAATGGGAATAGTAGTCAAGACAAAACACTATTATCAATTGGTTGTGGTGGAATCCGAGCCGAACAGAACAGAACAGACAGTGGGTTCATTATATCAAAGGTGTAGCTGTAGCAGACTTGGAGTTAATTAACTGCCATTTAAAAAGCCTACTCAACGAACGTTCCTTAATTTTCTTCGCAAACTTAAACGATTTCAATTAGTTGTTGGTTTACGCGCTTAATTACGCGTGTGATTTATGGTCATTTGTGAGAGAGAGGGAAGCGCGTCTCTTGTGGGAACGAAAGTTAGCGAAACCAAAGATTAGACTTCTTACGCCTTGGGCGTGTATCTGTGTCTTGGCGTGGTGCGGTTCTGTTTTCTTGCGATTTGAAAATGTACGATGTGCGATTATCCTGCTGATGTACAGACATCCTACGCTCCCAGCCCAGCCCTGGCTTGTCTTGGGATCCTCGCGCGCGAAGGATTTATCTGCCGCAGATGTGACTGCTGCTTCCTGCGATTACTTTGCGTTCAGCGTCGACGTCGACATGTCCTGACGCGCCATCGCCGTCGTCGTCGCCACAGACACAAATCCCATGGCGTTGCGTCGTGTTATATCGTTTGCGAATTGCACTTGAAATTTGTTCAGTGGTGGGTGACACCTGGACCCGAAACAATGTTATCAAAATGGGCGATGTCCTATGCCACTGTTGTTGATGTTATAGGTACATATTAAACGATTCAATCCTTGATGCAAAAATACAGACTTTTAGGTGATTTTTCAAGTAAATTTGGACTTTGTAAGGATTTAGTACAGATTGGAGTATGGAATTGTTGGCTCAATTCGTTCCAGTTCTCGAAAAAGTCGATGATTCATTAACATTAATTCGATTCGATTCGATGCGAGCGAAGGCTTAATATCACAGAGTGCGCAGTTTTTACGCTCATTTAACATCGCAACACGTGCATATTTGTACGTAATTGCTTGTTTAATTGGCTCGTTCATTGCGGTGCCATATTTTCCAATAAATACATTTTTATCACCAGGCAGCGGCAGCCAGCGTCAAACGCAGACAGTTGTTGCGTTCATAAGTTTATCAACTTTCTGCCCGTTCGCAGAATTGCAGCAGCAGCCGCTAATTAACCTGCGCCTCGTATTTCAGCGTAATTTGCATATAATTGAGCCTCCATGTAGAGTATTGATCGGTGTTCATAGAAATTGAAATTCAGAATTTAGAAATTCCATAGTTCGATATAATAAAATACATATTTAAACATGTTTCTGCATAATAAATTCCTGCAGCTTGCAGGAATTGTAGAGTTTAAGACGTTTTTATCTCATGTGCATACGGTTTACGCATGGTTGACTTCGCATACTTCGCATTGCCTTGGATGGCAATTTCCGCGTTTCTAGCACATGCGCGCGAAATGGGAAAATCTCGAACTCTAGAAATAATAAATGGCGAATAAACTGAATCCTCTTGGCTGTGGTTGAGCGACTTTATCGTTGGTAGTTTTATTGTCGTTCGAGAGATGAACAAGTGCACGTCATATAAATCATAATGTAGGGCAATTTGATGCTGAAGATGCTGAAGTCGTTCAAGTGCCAGGCTCTGGTCTGGTCATTCATTCATTCATTGATGGATGGATGGAGTTTTGTGCGCATGGATCTAATTTAGTTTGCTTTTGCTCTTGCATCGTCGGCAATCGTCATTTAGCTCTGCACTTTTGAGTACGTCTTACATTCAGTCATTCATTCATTCACTCACTCACTATCTTGCAATGAGCATGCTGCTGTAAACCAGCGCCTGTGCTGCATAACTTCGTATCCTTTGGCCTGGAATTACCCTCATGAACGCCGCGCAGAGCAGAGCGGAGCGCACATCAAACGTGCACTTGGGCGCTGCTCGTGGCACTTGTAACCCTGTCGATGTCGAGCTGCAGCCCAACGATGTGTGGAGATTTCGTTTACTTTGGCTGCTTTTTATGGCCTTTGCTCTCGCCTCTCTCCGGATGTACGAGTATGTACAACATACCATACCAGACGGGCTTCTAGGGAGTGAATTCCGGGCTACTGCGATGCGATATTCTTTGAAAATCTTGTTCAAAGTCAGGTTTAAACCTTCTAAACGTGGACGTGAACGTGAACGTAAATGATGTGTGTAATGCAATGACGTCGAATTAGTCAATTGTACATACACTGAGAGTCTGGAGTCGAGTGTTTCCTTAGTATTAGTCTTCCTGCACAGCACAATTGTGCGAAGGCGTCGGTCGTCGGTCGGTGGCTTTAAATAGACGCCAGCACGCGTCTAGGGCTTTTTAATGGGTTCGCGTCGGGGGCCAGAAGGCGAGCACGCAACAAGGTTCAAGTGCCCATGAAAGACGTGTACAGCACTGCGTGTGAGGAAGGCGAATTGTATTAGATGCAAATTGAACAAGTAGCAGCAGTGTTGTGATTTACTTGACTTGAAACCCTACCGGTTCATAGGTTCGTGTTCGGTTTCTGAATGGAGTTGGGGAGTTGGGTGTTTGTCCTTCGTGTACAGAGTACGCAGGTCACGGGTCATGGTTCACAAACGTGGATGTTGATCTGTAGGGTTCTCAATGATGTGTTTTATTAGTACAATTGCAATGAGAAATAAGACTAGAAAACTAGACTTAGACTTGTTGAATCTTGGAAAAGTGCACTTTGGTTAATAAATCAGGAATAAAGTTGGATTAACTTTGGATTTTAATGGAGAATGCTTTTCCAATTCTGTCATTAAATATTTGCCTTGCCTTGCTATGCCACTTTCCGCGCGTTTGTGCGGTTTTCTTCGTTCGCTTCAGCTCGCGTCGTGCTTTGTTATTTATATTCTCGGCGATTTTGTGCGCGTCACTCGCCATCGCGCCCAGGATCAATCTTCCTGTTAATAATTAATCTCTTCCGCGAGGGTGTTGTGTTCTTTGAGAAAACAACCAAGCAAACAAAACAAAACAAGAAAACTGTTTGACTTCTGACTTTGTAAAGCGTTGCGTTCGGCGAGAAAGTATAAACGTATAACGAACAGCCACTGCCACTTATCCTTTACTCACACCGCTGATTTCTTGTTTGTATTTACATCGACTGGGCGTCAGTTAGGCTTGTTGGGTTGTGTTTTGCTTTACGAGCGACACTACACTTTCACCATGATGATCATATTGATTGCCTGGGTGGTGTTGGGCGGTATTCTTTTATTTTGGCGATAGCCAAACGTCATTGCCGTTTTTTGCTCATTCTGCAAGGACGAGTGCTTTTTATTGTGCCAGCGCAGCGCTTTTGATGCTGATAAATGAATTGGAAGGTTTTCACACAAAACATATATTGGCGTTGATTACATTTTGGTACTTTTTTATGTTGGTGTTGTTTATATTTGTATTATGGTAATAATACAAGAGTTGAGGTGAGTTTGCCCTGAAAGGACAGATTCAAAGGACGAAGCATGAAGTCGCGCGCCATCAGTCGGCGACGCAATGAAGCGAGCGCTTCGCCTCGCCTCGTCTGTGATGAATTTCACTGCAGTTTGTTTCGCAGGAGACAGGCAGAGGGCACTCGCATCCTGTCTCCGACGGTCCATGTTTAAATTGTCGTTAGCGTTAGTTAAGTTAGTTTCGCTGCACGAGGAGCGAGACACAGAGTTTTAATGAAAAGTTGAAAGCGCTGTTATAAAATCCAAGCGTTGATTGTGCGGAAATTCAGTTTTAACTTGTCCGTCTGTCGACGAATGCGCCACAACCGCAGAATTTTCTGGCAACTTGTGCTGGTAACAACGCTTCTGGATGCTGCAGGATTCTGTTGGAAACTGTGTTACCAACTTGCAGCCAGCAGACGTAGATGCACCTTCCAGGCTGCAATATTCACGGTTTTTGTTTTGGTTTTGTTGCGGCTGTGGCTTTGTTCAAAGGTTATGAATCTTTTATTATGTATTTAATATATGACCGGGGCAAAGCAGCGCAGAGCAGAGCATGCAAAGTGGATATCCTCGGGGAGGTTATGAGATTTTTTCCACAGGCAACTTTTAATTGTAGTCTATGTCTATAGCATTAATTTATGCAACGTGCGTTTGCCTTGCCTGGGAGTTTCATAACACTATCTCTCATGTATATGCACGTAGGCAACTTGCATATCATTTAGAAAAACTAGTTTAATTGCTATCAAGTGAAATATGCATGTATTTCGCTTAAGAACCTTATCATTGGTGTCAAGGGGTTTTGATAAGTTTTATTACGTAGGGGAGAGTAGTCATATTTGGACCAATTTTACATTTTCTTTATTATAACGGCATCAGAGAATTATTAATGAAAATTTTGTATTGGAAAAAAAACTCACTAAGAGTACCTTCAAAACAAACCCATTTATTAAATTTAAAATGCATATTTTAACAGTTAAAAATGAATGTGAAAAAAAAATGTCTCATCGGTACAAGTTAGGAAACCGGTTTCTTTATTTGGACCGAAATTAGAACATTAGCTTTCTTATTGGCAATTGCAACAAAAGAGTTGATTATTGTTTCTACTGCTCTCTGGGCTTTTAATGCACAACGAGGAGGCGTAGAATCATTTAGATTTGGATTTTTCATCGCTCGCGGGGATATTTCTGCAAGAAGTGTCTTAAATCGTTTAATTTCGTTACCACTTTTATTGTCATTATCAGTATCACTGCTAGAAGTTGTGACAGGATTTTCAGAAAGTTCCAAAACTTAGATGCTGCAAATTGGACATCTGTAAATACATGCCTATTCAATTCTGCAGTCCAATTTCGGCAACTACTGTGGTCCAACTTAGGCAACTTGAATATTTTTACTTGATATTGTACAAAAACGTAAAACTAACATAATCACATAAAATCGTTACTGCCAATCATAGATAAATAAGTAAGCTTTATGCTGATATAATAACAATTGCAGTTACTTGAGTTTAGACAAATTAACGGTTTTGACTCTAACGAAAAAATAATAGATTATTGTATACGTTAAACAAAAACACTTCTCACGGTGTAATCGCTAAAAAAGTTTCCTGTCAAAAATTGCGCAGATTTCATCAGACTCTGAGATCTATCGTGGTCCAAATTACCCAACTCTCCCCTATAATCATTAATTCATTTGAATAATTTCATGTGAAATGAAATAAAATGATGTGAACTGGCGCAGTATAATAGTTTCGGATTTGAAAATTGGATCTACTTAAGTACATCTGCGGTCGCTATAAATTTCACACAGCGCCACCACCACCTCTTAACTAACTAAGGACCTCTTTGGTCTGGTCCTTGGGTGGTGTGCGAGAGAGTTATGTGCCTGTTTTATTCGGCGGGAGTGCATTTATCAGTTATTCCATAAATTTGCATAGCATTACCCGCTTCTAATTGTAATTTATTATTGTTTCAGGTGAGTGTGAAATTTCTTTCCTCGTAAGTGAATTTCAACGACGACTACGACTACTTACTGCCCTGTAAAGCGTGATGTAAAGTAAGGTGAGAAACAGTCGTTTTAACATTTCGTTTCGCCGTTTTTCACGGGCTTTTAAAATGAAGTGGTTTATCACTGTTGTTTTACTTGACAATGAGCTCGCGTTGCGCCCTGAGGTGAGGGGTGGTCTGGTCTGGTCTTGCTGAAAGTTTGTTCTTGTGAAATGCTTGCTTAAATTCTTACACAAAACGACCGCATCCAGCAGTGGCAGTGGCAAACGAAACGTTGCCGAACTTATAAATAAGGTTTCAAACGGTCAGTGCATGCAGTACAGACTTCTTTCCTTCACGAGGCGAAGCTCGTTTCTCACCCGCCGACTTGTTTCTTTTCGCTATGCTGTGCGTTCGCTCACTTTTTCCACACTCACGATACTTGTGTGCGCTCTCCAGAAGACGAAGACTCCAGGCTGGCTGCTTCTTATGTTAAGCAGCGCATTTTATTCGGCACATTGCTTCAGCACGATTGCGTTTTTATCGCCGGGCGTATGTTTGCCGCAATTTGTACTCGTATCCTGTGTAATTGAATTTATTGCCTAGGCATAGACAGGTTTTATATCAATTTTTTGCCAGAATTCTGCGCTTTTTTCCTAAACTAAACGAGTGCATATGTTCGTAACTTGCGACGATAAGATATTCATCGAAATTATCCTTTATAATAGCTACGTTATTATAGCATGTTCGCTGTATAATCGCTGAAGAAATGGCCGGGAAATATAAGATTGATGCGAATTTAATGGAAATTTGAGCGGTTATCTTCTTGTGCGCCCCCTCTTGGGCCCCCCTCTTGCCAGAATATATCATCGTGATGTTGATTATCTCTGTTGCATTGCCATAATGTTATTATCAGGTGATGGTAACAAAATGCTTTTCCTTTGCCGCGTTCAAGATTGAGGATGAAGGACGAAGGGTGCAGGCAAGTTTTAAATTAAACGAGAATTTGTTAAGACTTTCATTATGGTGGTAAAGTTTGAATGAATTAATTATGCAAGGCTCTAGTTGTCTTAGATTATACCTATTTCATTGTGATATTGCAAAAGCCAGAAATAGGAGGAGGAGGAAAAGTGCAGTCAAATTTATTTTTTATAATGAGATCAGATATCCCCATCTTGGTGAATGGCTGACGTCCTTAAAGTTACGTTCCCCCGTCAACGATTGCGAAACCTCAAGAAAGGCGACTGTGGCGTCCCATGAGTCGTGAAAAATATAATAGGGTTGCTTGTACTTTTTGCTTGCGCTTCTGCAGGAATTTATCAAGATTTGCCCGACCGAGAAGGTACCTTCTCCCTAAATCTGTCTTAACGCTATTGTGCGCTGGTTGCACCTCAACTCTCCCGAAGGACTCTGGCCATTTACATCAGAATGCGTTTTTCTCGTCAGAGTGCATCTCTTGGATGGAATGATGATGCTCAGTGGCGTTCAGGAGCACATGAAGCATTAAGATAGCTGCCCATCCATGGTCATTGTACATGCAGATGTCGCCTAAGCATGAGAAGCTACTTTTTCCTCCTCTGCTGCGTCTTTGAGGAAGGAGTTCTTGTGCGGATGACAAGTTGATGTCCCACTTTGGGCATTGCCTTCCGGCATTCCGGTTATATTATAGGTCAAATGACCGAATTATGTCATTTATATTTAATTGGCTCTTAATGTTTTATGAGCGCCGCGGTAATTAATCTTTGAATGCATATCCAGTATCCCGTAGTGCAATGATTGATGGCATAAGTTTTGCTTTGAAAAAAATTACGAGGTAATCAATCAATCGTTTGAAAAAATAACTAATTAGAGTTCATCTCATCTCATCTTTAACTAACTACGTACTAAGTTGTAGGTGTTGTGTTTAATTACTCTACTCCAGAGTGCTTCTTGTACGTGCGTGCGTGTCAATTACGAGTTTTGACGTTGCGATGTTCGAAAATGACGGGAATCTTGTTATAAAGATGCTCGTTGTCAGGGAATGGCAATCTAAACAAATCGGTTGGAATGAGGAGGAAGTTTTAATGTAGTTAGCAAGGGCGCTGGTGCATAGGAAGACTTGATTCACTTCGCACTTATTGAAGTGACTGCTTTGATTTCGGCTGAATCTGTATTGTGTCTTGACTTTGTCTGCGTTCATTCGGTAATACTTTGAGCATAATCACGTAAAACGTAAACGTTAAGGTAAACGAAGCGAATTGATGGCGTAAGTGAGTGCTTAGAGTTTGGATTTTCTGTTGTAAAGAAGTTGGACTTGGTCTGGACTTTGTTGAACTGTTTCACAGTTAATTAATTATGATAATGGCAATGAATGCGCCGGGCATAAACGACGATTTTAATTAACATTGCGATAGCGTAAAATTCGTTCATTAAGTATGCACTCGTAATCAGAGCAAAGGAAGAAGAAAGAGTTTTGGCTGGCTGGAAAAAGCAGAGTAATATTATGCGGGCTGAATTATGAAAAGAGTAATATTGCGTTTCTTCGCAGAGGGGATAAGCCATCCCATGGCACGCTGCAAAGTCTGATTAAATATCGTAATTAAAATGCACTTACGGCAGGTTTCACTCACAATAAAGTCTCAGTTGTAAGTTTAATAAACACGGGGGTGGCGTGACGTGGCGTGGCGTGTCTGAAATATTATAAATTTTATTTAGAAACGGTAGGGAAATTGCTGTTTTTTCATTACTTTTCTTTTCGTTCGCTGGGCAAACAAATCATTAATGCAACTGACTTTGACTCTGGCCTACGCTACGTTCTGCTTATGAATCGTTCACATCTTTGTTCAGAATCAATCAGTCGTTCGTTCGTTCGTTGGGGCGCGCGTTTGTACAGAAATGGAAGTCGTTGAGGATCAACCCCGACGTGCATTAACGCGACGCGACGCGTACAATTAGTATTGAATGGCAGCTGAAAAAGCTCTTTCCGTCGAAGGAACAGGAGCAGCCGTCTGTCTTTGCTTCTCTTCGCTTCTCGTCCTTTCCGTGGCGCCTTCGACAGCAAATATTTTCATGAATTAATTGCGCGCGCGTTCGTGTTGTTCGTCGTTAATTTTTTTCCACACCGCCCCTTTTTGCCGGCGCATTTTTTCGAACTTTTACGGCTCATTATATTCGCCGAGCTTTGGCAGAGTTTGCTTAATGATTTTTTGTTGTTTTCTTATTTCATTCATTAGCGCCTTGCATACTGCAGAGACGGGACCGAAAAAAGTATGCAAGGATTAAGTGCAAAAAGGGGGAAGAGAGAAAGGAGAATGGAGCAGAAGTTATTAAGTGCTATTATTTTATATTGAATTTTTCAATTTTTTTTTCTTTTTTACTGGTGCAGAATGCAATTTACCTACGGGATGATCGATATTATTACAATGTTTAAATGTGATCTTAATTAAAAATCTCTGTTATTTCGGATTAATCGGCGCCAGATTATTGTTTTTCTCTTTTGATCAAACAAAAATCCATTCAATCTGTCAGTCAGTCAATGGAACATATCACTTACGAGTATGTACGTTCAGCAGCCATCCAGCATTGGCGTCAGAACAGAGCAGAGCAGGGCTGGAACTGGAACTGGAACAGGAACAGTTGCGAGCATTGCTAATGGCAGTTTGGGTGGTTGTACTACAAGGCTT
>NBZA01003797.1:4259-16206 GCA_003054995.1 Aleochara bilineata | reverse complement strand
GTCGCATTGCGAATGCGCTGCCTGCTGACTGAAGATCAAACGGCGGCCGCGACAGCGCGAAAACCCAAAAACACTTTACGACGCGCATGCGCTGGGAACGAAAAAGTAAACGTAAACGTAAAACTTGAAACACAAGGCTAATATGCGTACGTGCCACGCAAAGAGATAAAAACCGCAAGACTTGCAGGCTTGGGTCGTCCCGGGACGTGAAAGTTTTTGCAAACATCTTCATCTTCATCCCCTAGGAGCGTATGCGAGCCGAATGTATAAAAAACTGACAAAAGATTTCTGGATAATTTGCTCTGGTCCGGCAAATTATAGCTGAGTTTTCTCGACAGAGAACGAATAGATCGGGGAATGAATTAATTAAATTGATTGCTTCTGGTATCAGTCGTAACATTTAAAGCAGGGCCAGAAGGACGTGAGCCACATTTGGGGATGAAATGACATTTAACGGGCCGTCGCGTTCGTCTGCGTCAGACATTAACACCCCAGCCGCCGATGCAGCCAAGCGAAGAAGTCATCCGCATCGCCGGAGCCGCCGACTTCCTGCAACTGCAACTGCGACTGCGACTGCATGTGATTGCTGCTGATGCACTGATATCGACGCAATGATGTAATAAACGCAATCGAGCAATCCAACACACAATTTGCTGATAAACCCCCAACAAAACTACTTGGCTTGATCTCGAGATAAGAATGAAATTACTTTTGCTGCTTGAGACATTCTTCTTCTTGGAGATTTTTCTCCAGCTTTAGTTTAATTTCCTTTACTTTGCAGGTAAGTTACATATTTTTTTAAGTATTTATTGTCAATGTCGAGCAGAGCAGGTGATTTATATGCAAATGACAAATGAATTCCCACAATCCATCGATTGTGAGTGCGTTGGGTTGCCTATCATGCAATTTCCGGTTCAGTCTTGGCTCGTCATCCGTCTTCCATCCGTGGATCGACAATTTCCTTCACAATTAGTTAAAGTCGTTAATACTCGTGCCTATTTAGTAGCCAGTAGATATGTAGTTTGTTTTTTAATTAATCAGCTAATAGTTTATAAAAATTCATTAAAAACGGAAGGAAATACTATATCATTATTATTTATTAAGCTGGATATTGCACAACAACCAAATTTAAATATTTTTAAGAGTAAACTAACAGCCATTTAATTAAATTAACTTAATTAAATTGTTTGCGCACCCTTTGCATATCATTTCTTACAGTTCATTTGCAGAATTTCACTCACCATCAAGCAATTTCACTGCCGAAAAAACATACTAAGTAGTAAGCAATAAATAACGCCAGACGGTGCAAGACGTTTCTGTCTTTTGGCTGCTCCTCGGTGGAACAATGACACGTCAAGGCAAGTCAAACTAACGAAACGAAAACGAGCGAATGAGTGAGTATTTATTTATTTGTGCGTGTTGAATGAATGCCTCTTCGATTGCCATCCTGCTATCATCCATTTGTTCATTTCGTTCCGGCTAATTTAACGCCGTAATTCACAAATACAAACTATACCTAACCGCCTTTTTCGTATGCCAGCGTCAGCTATCGTTTTCATTACCTATGATTCGCCTGCTATCATTATGGACACATATTATAGGGTCTGTTGTATGTAAATTTGGACGTTTCATTGCCTTGTCACTCTTTGGCTGGCACAATTCAACACAGTTCAATGCAACACTGAAGAAGACACAATGACAATGACATGATGATGATAATAACACGACGCGCATTTTGTTGATGATTGTTCCTCACTTGTTTGGGTTTTATTGCGTGTAATTAGCTGCTACCAACCTTAAAATCATAATAACTAGGGCAAAATACCTTGAAAATATATACCTAAGAACCATAAACGTTAGGAATATAATAAAATATTAGCGAAATAATAATTTAATCGCCCCTTAACTGCAAGAAACAATAAAAAATTGTCTCTGTTAATGATATCCAGTCATGAAAAACTAAAATTTGTCAAGAAGTAACAAACTTTTGTGTCTCACAAATAAAATAAACCTTTTTTTTATGCAAATGAAATGAAATAAATTCAATTTTATCTTTGGGTTATTAGAAATCTTATTGTTTTTGGAGGTTAGGTTGTGGGGTAGGTACCATAAAATAAAAGCAATGATTTGATATCCGTATTTCCATTTATTAGCTTTCTATAGGCACATCCGTATCCGTATTATTCGTATTCTATTAACAGACATTTGCATATCATTTGATAAAATCAAGGATGCGATATGATAGAAAGACATTAATTTGAAAGAAATGCCGTTGTCGTACCAGGGCACCGCTCGTCCGTCCATGGGGTGGGTTGTCAGTGTGATTCCATTTTTTATTCAATTGTCAACCCGGCAGCGATTAGAAATAGACGATAATCGTGCGTTGCGTTTGTTTCTGCAAAAGATGACATGCCTTCCAAATGCGAGTAGATTAGTCGTCGCTACCCTCGATTGGCATTGTCTTGTCTCTGCTTGTCTTGAACAGACAGACATTAATAAATATTCCAGCTTATCATAAAACCGTAAACGAACATAAATGTAAACGAAATTCAGTCACAGTCGCAGCGATTTACATTTGTCACGTGAACCGCTTATAAATCGTTGGCAATCGCAGGCAATTTCACATAAATTAAAATATTAATGAAACGGTTTTCCACTTTTCGCCCGCTTCGATGATTTACGACCGCAATTGGCAGGACAAAAGTACCACGGAGCGCAAGTACAAAAACTTTGCAGCGAATGCAATCTTTCTGCGCGTTTTCTTGTCTTTTTGTTGTTCGCTCACAAAGCGGCGGCAGAGTGATAATGAGATGAAAGGTTTAGTCTGAAGACGCTTGCGCTTGCGTTTACGCTTGCACCATTCATGCTTAAGTCTAAAGCCGATCAGGTTTCATTCATAAACAACTAACAAACAAATCCGAAAATTTAATTCGCCAAAAGTGCGCTGTGTGTTGTGTTTATTGATTGCGCACTGCACTGCATTGCACTCAGGCAGGTGAATTGGTCGGCGCTTGGTGGGTTTATAAAAATCATCCTGCGCTTCACATCACTTTGTTTTATGCATTTATTGTTTTATAACCGGCCGTAATTGGAGTTTTATCTTTATATGAAGCTGCCACCTTATTTCGTTTTAGAGGCGCAATAAAAAGAGTTCATCAAGTCTCAAGTCGCAAGTCGTAAGTCGTTAAGGTACCGACAGTTTGGCACTTTATATTGTTCCTCGATGCTTGGTTGGTTGCCTACATAGCAAGCTGCTTTTTATTCACTGATAACTTTTATCTAAGCTAGGCAAGCCACTTAAACTTAAAGAGTTGCGTATGAAAAAGGCTTGTGACTTGCTGAATATTCAATTTCAATCATTTCAGGCCGAGGCTAGATTAATGTACATAAGTTGCGAAAGAAAAGTTGTTGAATTTGCTGTGTAGAGAGTTTCGCTGGCCGTGTAGTGCGTAAGAAACAAGCGTAATCATAAAGAAGCGAGCGAGGTAAAGCTGGAGATGCCACGCTGCGCAGAAAAAAAGGGAGCAAATTGCCCTCATCGTCAGCGCGCTGCGTAAACGTCGAGTGCACGCACTCGTCCGTCTATGCGTAAAATAAAACGCAAAGGGAATGCGAAATCAGACACACACATGCATCCCGGCGGCTCTACTGATATCAATTACATGATGGAGCATATACAGAGCTCTACGTGTGAGCGAGCCTAGCAGAAGGGAGCTCCTCAAGAGCGGAGCGGAGAAATACACTTGGAGCAGCAGGAGTGCCCAGAAGGGTGAATTAATTTGAAAAAAACTTTTGAATTATACCACCAGCGACATCTCTCAGGAAATAGAGAAACTGTAATCTAATTAAGCACTGTTTTAACTTACAGATTTCATTCAACTTTTGTTGTTGGTTTATATTTATTTATAAATAACAATAAATAATAACACAAGTATTATTAAGAATATTGAATGTTGAGCAAAATTGTACTTGAAATCGACATGAGACAAAGAAGAAAATCTGGTTTTGTTTGTTGGCCACTCTTTGAAACCCTTTCTACCTTCCTTCCCTTCTGTGTTCAATTCCCAACAGGGAAGGCAAGGCAAGTAACAACCACCCATAGGTGGGTAGACCCTTGATACGCTTTCTCCCGCTTATTTGCGATATGCATCATCATATCGCGCAGTGCACGAGAGATGAAAAAAGAATGAAAGGAAAAGAAAGGAAAAAAGCATCCGAGCCGAGCAGAGCCAGGGTTGTGGCTCTTGACAACTCTCAACCCTCAACCCTCTGAGCCCTGAACATGGCCATCATGCAGATGACATCGCGACGACCAATTGCGATGCGTAATCACCCCTTGCGCTCGCATAATCCGAGTGGCATCCATTTGCAGCGCGCCGCCGAAGACTTCTAATGAAAGCCCTCGAGTGCTTGCCTCGAAAGGGATGTGACTTTAATTACAATCGAAACTCAATGCCACTGCCATGCAATATTCAATATTCGCTGACAATCCAGCGCCGAGTCTTTGATTGTTAGATCACAAGCCTCATTGTTATTGCCTAAGCCTTTTCTCCAACTCACTCCCGGCTTTTAATTCAATTCAATTCATTTCATTTGTCGAGTGCTTTAGTGCTTTAGGTGACAGCGACATCTAAACAAACTCACATATTAGGTAGAAGTATACCTGCTGTTGAATATTCTTTCAAAAAGTACTCGTAAGAGTCTTACACTTAAGCCTTTTTGGAGTATTTTGTCAACGTTGTCAACTTTTTCCATTGACAATGGGGATTACGCTTGTGAGTATAAAAGAATTAGTTTAACTTTAGACTTGTTCAATTTGGAAAAGTATTGTTGGTTGTCTACGTTCGTATTTTTTGCAAACTGAAAAGAAAACAATTTGTCCCCTGCTTGCAAATATGATATTATGTACCTACAGAGAAGAAAAGAGCAGAAGAGCAGTTGGTGCAGAGCATTTATTGTTATCATTAGTTGTGTTTAGTTTTAGTGCCGGCGGCTAGAGAACTAGACGATTGTCCGTTCAAAAGAGGCGAAGAGCGCAGTGCGCTCGAGTGCACGCTATATTATTACACATCGCATCGCATCGCATCGCTGTGTTTACGCATTATTATGCACAGCTACTGGTCCTTTGTGTCTGCTGGCTCTTGGCTCGTTGCATTTGTGCATTTGTCTCGGTAGGTAGATTATTATCCGGGCCACTTAAATGTAAACCGATATGTTTTATGGGATTCACTACACTGCAGTGTGATGTAACGGGCAGGCTTGCCCTCGCCTTCGAGGTGAAAAAATATTAAATTCACAGTCAGCGAATGCGGTTGAGTACAGTTTTCTAAGCAATGCAATGCAATGCAAAAAATTGCAAACAAAGACACTACAAACTCTTCTTCGATGCGAGTGAGTAGGTACATACATACTGGTTTTCTTTGGAAATGCAACAGGAACAATCAGTTGAATAAACGAAACGCATAATAAATAGAAGCTGAGGAAAGCGAAGAAGACATCGAGTGCTACTTATGACGCTGACGAGAGAAAAGAAGATATCAGATGAGCACAAGAAGAAGAAGAGGAAGAAGACCTACCACTTGATAGTGGATGAATGCGGCAATACAACAAACACACAAACAAAACAAGAAATAAAGAAATGAAATCTTCTTCTTGGAGCAGAAGAAGAGCAAATGTATTATACCATGGATCAGATCAGATCATTCACTGACAAGTTCTCATCCAGTTTTGTTGTGCAATAAAAAGTTCTGAAGTAAAGTGGAGATATTTTGTGCTACTTATTATTAGCGCTATTGTTTAAGGTAAGATTGAAATTTTTATCTATACATAAGTATACTTAGTGTGTTGTTTCCAAATGATCCAAAATGTTCTTCGGCAGCGTTTAATCTGGCCATGAATTAATTAAAAATCAATAACTTTTGTGTCAATTTAATAATACAAAGTAAAATTGCGAATAAGTACTCTTAGTTCTTGAAATAATTAATTAAAAATTGATATTTTGGTCTAATTAATAACAAAAAACCCTTATTCTTCGACCCAGTTGATGTTTTCTAACCAAAAATAACTTTTCTCTGCGTCCTCAGCAAGTTTTGTTTCTTTCTGGAAGAATTAATTGAAACTTGATATTTCTTAGTCTAATTCATAATAAAAAGACTAATTTTCTTCTTCTTGAAGAGACTTGGTGGTCATTAGTTAATGTTTTTTAATAAAATACTTAAGCCTTTTAAAATTAATTAAAAACTTGCCTATTTATTAAAAAAATAAGAATTGAAAACTGAAGTGATGAGCAATGGTTGACAAAGTTCATAGGTACATAGAGTTATGTACTTTACCCTTGGGTAGTATGAACCTATAATATATAGAAGCAGAGCTGTCACAAGCACT
This sequence comes from Aleochara bilineata, assembly GCA_003054995.1. NCBI lineage: Eukaryota > Metazoa > Arthropoda > Insecta > Coleoptera > Staphylinidae > Aleochara > Aleochara bilineata. The sequence goes on along the minus strand of NBZA01003797.1, from coordinate 9,822 downwards.
AGCACATATTAGTGTCCCCAGAGAGAGCGTATCACTTCGCACACCCTTTGAAGCGTAATCGCCCTTCGCCGGGCGCCCCAATATTCCAACGCCGCTGTGCGTCGGGACGCTGTTTAGTTTCATCCCTCCCGAGTGCGTCCGTTGCCATTTGCGACCCTTTGCTGTGCGATCACTTCCACTCGACTCAGCGCTGCGATGAAATATTCACATTCGGCGCCAGACAAAGCGAGCGTCGCAGCCGCCATCGGCAAATGCAAATAAACACCGCCACTCGCTCTCACTCCCGACCAAGCCAACTCAAACCAAACCGAACCAAACCAAAGCACAGCAAAGCACAGCAAACCAAGGCAGAAAGTGTGTAATGAATTCGGGCGCGCGTCTGTAATTCCTTCGGGAAGATACCAGTATTGACGTAGATGCATTACGTCATCGGGGACACATGATAAATAATCCAGGATAACACCCAGTACGATTAATTAATTACTTAATCAATTAATTACTCAGTACCATAAGTAGATACTAAAAAAGATGCTTTTTTTCCACTTAAATTTGAAATTCTTGACAAGCCAGAAAGTCATTAACTTAAGAGGACACTTTCCAACTCGTATGCAGAATATAATCCTCTTGAAAGGAAGGAAGATGCCACTTTCAGGAGCAAAATGCACGCAATTATCGTCATGCAGTGCATGATTATCCTCGCTCGCTCGTTCCAGTCCTCAACTTTTTGCAATTGCAGCCATTTGTTAATTGCTTTTTTCTGGCGGCGTATCTTCAACCTTATAGTGTATAGAATTCGGCATGGAATAATGAGTTCTTTGAGGCATAATCCTTGCGACGAAGCCGGAAGAAATAAAGGGGAAGAAGACTGTAAGAAAAACAAGAGATACATGCACTTTTCGCAAGCAAATGTGTATCGTGGGTTGCCATCTTCTAGGGTTGGTTATGTGGGGTTTCGTTATACATATGTAGGCAATTCTTTTTGCTTTCTTTTGTTTTGCTTTGTGAAATCAAGCTCGAAGTGATCGCAATCGCCGACATGTCGTGCTCTCATGCACTGAATGAGTACAATGCTAATAGCTAATAATGGCTAATTGCAGGCGGAAGGAGGCACTAAATCAAAGCTCCGGCCGACATGCGATACGAATGCAGGCGCGCGCCGCCAATCTGATGCATTCATTAGCTTCCGCTAATTAAGTACAACACACATTATAGGTATGCCGACATGTAGAATATGTTGTGCAATATTTAATTAGTTCTTAATACTTATTAATAATTCATCGTTTGCTATAGAATCGTAAAAGTTTTCCAAGATTTCCTGCTTGACTAAAGCTTCATTTGAGTGCATACCTAATATTAATTACCCATTGAAAGCTTTATTGTAATGCTTGATTAATGCACGCTAATTAGTCATTAATCATGGGTATTGTTGAGTTGAAGCGTTTTTAAATTACTTTTAAGAAGTTTTAATACTTTTTTCATGCTTGCTTGCTTGCAGCTTGATAATATTATGGGAATTAATTTGTTAAAGCGTAGCTAATACAGCATGGGAAAGCTGTGTCTGCACTCATCTGGCAGTGAAAGTTGTTATTAAATATCATATTTAGTGAGGGGTGCTTTGGATTGGAGATTGCAACTGAATAAACTACAAAGGCCAGCTTGTTGAATAAGCGATTCTTCCTCACTACTCATCTCATCTTTTTATATAATTTCGCGCTTCTTTGCACATGTCTGATTCGATTACTGCTTGTCTCCATCATTTTTTCATATTTTCTATAGATTTTCTAAGCTTTTTCTTCAATTTATTAAAGAATAAACTTCTACAACTTGCTACTTTTGTACCTACTACTTATGTAACTACTTAGGAAAAACTTCTAACAATTTAAAATTTAAGAAGCACTTACTTTTGTAATGGACTCGGATCTCACTTCTGTCACCACACACAACTGTTTACGGGAATCACGGTTTGCAGGAAGGAATCAGTCTTTTTGTTTTATAGAACTGCGTAACTAAACTTTTGAACTCATCTTCTTGACTCTGCGGTTGAACTGATTTGGACTCTTACTGATCTGCTCTGATTTTGGGAATGCACTCTGCGTTATGCCTTTACAGAGTGTGAAGACGCTTGCCTTGCATTTAATTTATGGTCACACTTGAGGTATCGAAACAACCCTCAAGTGTGCCAGTCGTATGTAATTTGATATTTCGTGACAGAATTAGAACTTAAAACTAATAAATTAAGATAACACATAGGAAAACTTTAACTTTAACTAAACATTACACATTGATTTATGAATACTTTACAAGACTATCTTAGAATTAACATGCAACGATTTTAATAACTTAGAACTAAGAACGTCTAGTGATGACGGATACATAGGTACACAAACGACCTTTTAACAAGTTGATAATTCAATTTATCCTGTTTGGTTTGCTGAAAAAATCATTTTACTAAAATGGTTTTCTTCTGCTAGAATTCTGTACGTTTATAGAAATTAATTTGCGTGCAAAGTAAACCGTTGAAAAGACATTCATTCATTCATTCCTGTACTTTTATTAGTTTATACGCATTATTATGTTACACGCACGCCAATTACTAATATTAAGTCGTCGCCGACAATACAACAATAGCTCCACTATTCTTCCAGCCACCTAATAATAGCTAATATGACGTCGAGATGACAGCCGATTATACACGCACTTGAATGAGAAGCAGTCGCACAATCTAAACAACCGAAAACTGTACGGGCTGGGCGGTTGTGAGTGATTATAAGTACGTAACCTACATGTGTTCTTCAATTCAGGCTAACTAACGTCAAACGCTTTCTTCAAACGGCTATGATTATATTATTCATTCAGCAATTATGACAGCTGTTTCCTACTTAATCACACACAACAATTCAATTCAACCCTTTACCTACCACTCAGACTGCTTTTTTTCTTCTAAAAATGAAGATTTTCATTTCCATTTCCATTTCTTTCAAGTCTTGGGGAAATTTTTCCCTTCATCCACGTGAAAGCATGCAGGGAATGAGCAACAAATGAGAAAATAAATTGCTCTTTAGAGGAAGGTTTAGAGTAGATCGGAAACAAAGCCAGAGAAGAGAAAAAATGGTCGTGCCATCGGAAAAGAAAAGAAAGGAAAGAAAAGAAAAGTGGCTCTTAATTTCGGAAAACTCATCACTTCGCTTTCCTCGGGCTTTCATTATGTATGAAACTCTCGGAGCGCACCGGAGTCTCACCCTCCGTGGAGGGGCCGCTGATGAAAAGGGAGATTTGTCAGCGAGAGGTGAGTAAGTAATATGGGTGAAATCTAATAGGGGCGCACAAATGATGGCGCTCGGCGACGCGACGTCGACGTCGACAAGGGTGAGAACCGTCCCGGCCGTCGTCATGGCGACGCGCGCCGCCGGCGGCAAGGATCGAACCCGACCGTGTCAGACTTCCCACCCCGCAGTGTACATACGCTGGCAGCTGGCAGCGCGAAAAGTGCGCCTGCTAAGGGGTCGCCACCGTCACCGCCACCGCTGCCGCTGCCACCAACACTCACGGTACGGTACAGTCCCGATCAAAATATCTTCACGTTCGCTAAGAATTCCTCGCAGTTGATGCAAGAATTTACACACTCCAACCTAACCTTACTCTTCTTTACCTACTGCATGGTAAATCTAGATAATTGCGGGATTGTTGAACATGCACGTGTACCCAGCTTGTACCCAGCTTCCCAAACATAACATGAACTTGAAACAGTGCGCGCTTTCATTACGCCACTGCTGTGCACTGCCGCGTGTCAAGTTTTCGCCCCAAGGGGCAGATAATTACAAAAGATTTATGTACTAGATTTCTGTTTGCCCCCTGTTTTCCGGTGGGCGCACTGCAATATACAATATGTCTCCTTAGGAACTGATAAAAAGCAGATAAAATGAAATTGTAAGGAATTGTATTGCATTGTCGGTGACAGGACGGCACAGAAGTGCAATCATTGCCAGTGGATTGTTGTTGTTTCGCCGCAGGCAACGTGTGTGTGTGCGGCATTGGGGGCGGCAGCGAGCGAGCGGTGATAACAAAAGAATCTCTTGGCAATGGCGTCCGAACATGGCGTCTGCGGCCGACAGTTGGGGCGTTGTACCCCTCACTCTCTCACATTACACAAACACGATCTGGCTAAAATATCAACAACGCAGCTAACAAACTAACCAAACTGTAAAATTCAAAATTTGTTATCTCAGGCAATATTTATCTCGTAAACATGAAAACGCCACCTTCACCTGCGCATTCGCAGTGAATATAAATAATTGTATGTGTTGGAATATTATTTACTCTTCTTTGTTAGCCACTCATGGGTTTTTTGTACATTTTTTTCACTACACAGCAGTTGGCATTCAAGTTCAGGCAGGAAGAATGAATAGGAATGGAAAACTCGACGCAAATTAAGAAGCCACTGGAGAATTTTCCGCATTTTCCGTGCGCTCTTCAGCGGAAGCGCTTCAGTTTTATCTCAAGTTTTTTCCACTTACAAAAGAAGTAAAAGAAAAGAGAGAATTTTTAAATTTTAAACCTGTTTGTAATTAAACGCTAGCAGATTAACACTGGACTTTGCCTTGAATTACTTACCACAGATTCGTGCGCTTTTCATTTAATTAAATATGCACTTTTTTCCACTTCATTTTTCAGTCGCTTCCTATGCTTTCATGGGATGAGGCATGTCATCATTTGCAAACGAAGAGAAGATACTTAAAAGAAATCATTCGGGGATGTTGGTGGCTGTGGAGGCGGCAGTGGTGACGATGGAGGAAAGGGGGGCAGCAGATTGTGCAAACATTGATCAGCTGCGTGTCGCATCGTGTCGTGTCGTGTCGTGGAGGCGGCGACACCTGGCACGTCGCCTAGCAACCCGGGGCTACCCCTCTGAGAGCCGCCGCCGACCACGGGGGTAGATCATCATGATAATCATCATTGCTATGGCTACCCTTGTTCGATAATTAATTGCATTTTGTGACTTTTTCCAAGCGAAAGAAAAAGACGAAACGAAATGTGATTACGTACAAACTTGAAAACGTCAAAACTTGAAATAAAATATGTCATTGAAATGACAACTTACTGCAGTCTATCTATAAATTGCAGAAATTAATTTCATTGCGTTTAACTTAATTTTTCTATAATTATATTAAGAATTTATGCGCAATGTTGGCGCTGAAGGGCCAGAAGAAGGTGCTCACGCCCGAAGAGAAATTCAAGTTGGACGTGCAGACGGAAACCCAGCTGCTGCGCTTCCAACGCCAGTACCGCATCCTCCAATGCGACCGTAAATTGAACAAAGAGGGCTTCGGCCAGAAGCAGCGGAAGGTGATCGATATCCTGAAGAAGGAATACAACGAGATCCTCACCGACTTGGGGGTGGCGAATTCCGAGTCGAACGCCAAGCATGACCAGAAGGTCGCGCACCAACTGGAGACGCTCATCGAGGAGCACAACCACTTCCAGTGCGAGATCAAGCGCGAAAAAGCGTACCTGAACGAGCTCGACATGCAGATCACGATGACGAACAAGAACATCGTGGATTTGC
>NBZA01003795.1:0-26788 GCA_003054995.1 Aleochara bilineata | reverse complement strand
AGGAAAGACCTTGCCAGCTATAGACTCCTCTTCACTTGATCAAAACTCTTACAACAGATGCTGAGCAATGATCATCAAAATACTCTTTTACTTTTCTTGATATCTATGCTTACAAGTTTAGACATAAACTTACATTTTTTCCAATTAAAAAGTCAATCAATCTAAATATAGTAGAAAGAAAGTATGCTCACACTAGACTAGAGTATTCAACATATAAATAAAGCTAGGTAATAATTTACTTCTGCTCATACGCCTTTTCCTGCATTTAAATTATAGATAGAACGAATAAGTCAACTTTCAGTCCGGCAGCTATAACTTATATAGTCTATAACTTAAATTAATTCAGGTATTTTCAAGCTAGTCAAGCCTTTTGCCTACCTTCGAGCAACATCAATGCACAGCAATGCAGCGCACTTACAATTAACTAATTAATAAAAGGCTTTTATTCAACTCCGATCAATATAGTTGATGAATCGGTAGTGAAAGTTATCATAAGCAAAGTGGTCTTCTCTCTTTTGTGTGCTGGTTTTTCATGATAATTTATTATGAATTAATTTTATTAATGCAATGTTTATATTTTATACAAATAACAGAAAAAATAAACAATTATATCTATTTATTTGACAAGATTACTTGTGGATATGCACTATTATTTGAATCAATTCGATCAATAATTAGATCATATAATTAAAAATTAATATTTAGTGTAAATAATACTATGTAAAAACAGTTTGAAAGTTTCACTGACATCTAGTTGAACAGTTGCGATCTATAATAAGGAAGAAAACTTTATAGGACCTTGAGTTCATGCAAATGTGTGCGTTCCCTTGCACTAAATCCATGTGACTTGACTAAACATTCAGCGAAATGACGCAAAGATTACGCAATTTTACTTATTATGCATGTATGTGATAGCTACGATGATATAAGTTGTAAAAACATTTAAGGTGCACTTTACACTCGCAGCTCCTTGAAAAGTTATCATGTGTATTGCGTTTGGTGTAAGAAATCGAGATATTAGTCTAGCCTTAAAATGAGTATATAATGGTGCACTTGCAAAATACTAATTATTATACAATAGTTCAATAAGTACATATTAAAAAATGGTTAAATTCTCAAACCTTGTATCACTGTCTTGCAACCGCCAAAATGTTGCAATTATTGGTAAATTACTAAAACGAAACCTTAGTACAAATGTGAACTATAAGGAAGTGCGTATCCCAGTACCTTGGGGACATATTGCGGGAAAATGGTGGGGTCCACAAGATAAACAACCAATACTCACCTTCCATGGTTGGCAGGTGAGGTCCACTTGCTAGTGTTTACAGAATGGTTATAAACCCACTTGGTTCTAGGATAATTGTGGCAGCTTTGATCTGTTGATTCCACATCTACCGCAGAATGTTTCATACTTAACTTTGGATTTTCCTGGGCATGGGTACAGCTCTCGCCTGCCTGTTGGAATGTTTTATTTTAATTTAAACGGTATTATACTCATCCGTCGTCTGCAGAAATATTTCCAATGGGAGAAACTCTCCCTGATGGGGCACTCCTTGGGTGCCATCACCAGTTATACTTTTGGGGGTTTCTTCCCAGAGTCAGTCAACTATGCCATTTGTCTTGACGGTCTTAGTCCACTCATAAACCCCAAACGTCTTGATCGCGTTGTACTGAGCATTGATGCATTTCTTAAGTACGATGGTCAGGTTGCAAGTGGTAAAGAACCGCCAACTTATACCAAAGAAATGATGATTAAGATGATGCATGCGGGCACAAGACAGTCAGTTGATATGGATAAATGTAAATACATTCTGGATCGTAATATAAAAGAATCTACAGTTAAACCAGGGCAGTTCTACTTCGATAGGGACCCAAGACTTAAGTCTGGGCCGATGTTGAACTGGCCCTTGGACGATATTCTGGATCATGCTCGGCGTATAAACTTTCCGCTTCTTGTAGCTAAGGCTGAAGCCAGTCCGGTGACTAGCAATCACGGGTTGTTTCAACAAGTCAAAGATATTATAGTAGCACAACAGAAACAGTCTGAATTTCACGAAGTGCCTGGTCAGCACCATGGTCATTTGAACACTCCAGAGTTGTATTCGAAAATCCTGACAGATTTCATTAATAAGCACCATGTACATAGAGATATAGCTGAAAATGTATTTAAGAATATAGAACATAAGTAATAATTCCGAAGGCTTGAAGAGATTTAAATTATTTTATGAGAATGTTGAAAATAAATCTACATGAGCAAACAAATGTTAAGCTTTCCTATGGTTATCTTTGGAGCTTTTTTAGAGGATAAGGTATGACACTCGCATTGCTTGAATTATCCTCGTCTGTATCTGTGTCTTCAGCTTGCAACTCCGTCAAATAAGGGGATAAATTCATATTTACTCCGTGATATTCTATAACCACGTTATTGAAATAGACTTTTCCCTTTGGTTTTCCTTTGGAATGCTTTTTCAAACGTTTTTTCTCTAACATGATGATGGTGATGGGATGATGATGATGATGATGATAATGAATGATAACTACAAATTTATAATGAAAGACTATGACTTTCTTTCTGTTATGTCATATTTTCTATGGCAACTTATTTATTGCTTATTTATTTTGGTCAAGGAAGGTTTTTCAAGGATTGAAAAAATATTAAGACACAATTTCAGAATGCTTTTTAATTGCCAGTCAGTTGTTAGCTGGTTTTGCGCCATCGTCAAGAACAACGATGGGCAATGAGTGTGATATGCGTTATTATAATCTTTTTAATAAACATATTTTTCTATTTTATAATTAACAATATGGTTACAAACGCATTCATTGTTCGGGTGGTAATCTAGTTCTTATGGTTACCAACTACGTGTCACCGGGTGTTGATCGTCGAACGGCGAATCGCTAACGATACCGAAATGTCTCTGTAACTTGGTTTTACATCGCTTGCTGGTGTTGCTTTGCTTCAAGTGTGTTAATGATTTATTTGCTTGGTTTCAATGGATTTAAACAGATCAGTGTGTTCGTCTTCTGTGTGCATTTGCATGCGATCTGAGTAAATATTTAAGATGAACTATATTACAACAATTACTGTTATAATGGATGAAGAATGATGATTGAAGAAGAATAAGGACTTTTACTTGATGAACAATTTAGTAAAATGTGCCGATGCTTGCGTTGGACATTTATGCGGCTTCGCCACCTTCTTCCTCCTCGGAGCCGGTGAGGAGTGAGATGAGGGCAGCGGTGTCGATCTTGCCATTGTCGTCGATCTCCATCGCGTCGAAGGCATCATCAACTTCCTTGGCGCTGAATTTATCTCCCCAGGTCATGAGAGCGTGTCTGAAACTGTAACAGAGCGCAGAAGCGTATTATTATTGGGGACTTCCTATAGAGAGTTTGGAATATTTACGTCTCAGAGTCGATGGTACCATCGCGATCAAAAGTCTTGAACGCAGCGATGACAACCTCATCGTCATCGGAACCGCCGGAATCCTGCATGCGGTTGCCGAATAGGGAAAGCAGTTGGGTGAAGTTAATGGGGCCGGATGCCTCATTGACCATCTCATCCAACTCCTTCTCGTTGGACAGCTTGCCGACGACGTCGAAGGTAGCGCGCAAGTCGCTCTTGCTGATGATGCCATCCTTATCGTGGTCCATCAGTTGGAAAGCTTCCTTGAACTCGGCTACTTGAGTCTGGGAGAACATGGAGAACACATTGGAACCAGAGCGCTTGGCCTTCTTCGACGAGCTCTTGGAGCCTTTGCTGGAGGTGCGTGTTGGTGCTGGTGCTGCTTCTGCAGGGGCATCGCCTCCTTCTTCCTTCTTCTTCTTCTTAACCTTCTTCTCCTTATCCGCCTAAACACAAGAGCGCATCGTATTATTAGCTGTTTGGGTATCGGTTTCATCGAGTGATATTTGGGTCGGAGGTCCACGCCAAATATAGACCGGACCTGGACGCTAGCCAACTATTATGGAGTGGCGTAACCGGGGACCCAAATTACGAGTGACCAAAAATAGCCATGCGGACCCGCGATTAGCAGAAGCTTTAAAATAGCACATAGTTGCTCGTACTTGCGCTTGTTTTCCATTCAAAAATGTGACTTTAATACCGATAAATTATAAACTATTGTTACCATCTGAGAATAAGTTGGTACTCTTTGAAAAGTACCTAAGTAAAAATCCAAAAGTCACAACACTTTAAGTTAAGTCACTCTTCTTTTTGTTTCTTTTTTGCGGTTGATTAATTGTTTTGGGTTTACAAAGAATAAGAAAACTTTTTCTTTGAAGGTATAAACGTTATGGTAAAAATGTCTTGCAAGAGACTTACCATTGTCGATGATGTACCTAACGCTCAAAACCAAGTTACACCCGCGACTGACCCTCTGAAAGCAATCGTCCTGTTTAAATAACCTCGCAGCGGCGGCACACAGCTCCTTTTCGTCGACGTCGCGGTCTCGCCCGCTCCCATACCAAAACCCCCGGCCTTATATAGCGTCCTGCTTAGAATAGAATCTCCGGCAGGCACACCAAAGCAGAACGGCTAAGAAACTATACGTTCGAATGAAATACTATAGGATGCATGACTGTACTGTATGCTCAGGCCTATATTTCCTTCTGCATATCTCCATAATTTTTCGTAATTAAGGAGGTTTTTCAATATTTACGTTTCATAAATTATATAACAGTTTATTTTACTTTGTTGTTTGCGTTTAAGTAATATATCTTTGCACGTGCGAGATGAATCATATTGGCATATTGGAAGTGTTTAAATCATATTTTCTAAAGCTGTAAAAAGAGTATACGCATATCTCAATACAATTTGTGTTTCATAACACTGAAACTCTTATTTTTATTTCTAATTATTGAATATGCTTTTCTCAAGTTTATAAATACTAATGTAGGTGAATAACTTTTAAAAATAGACCAGGACATTTATTTCGACTAAGAGGACATGCAAGTATGCATGGTAATACTCCACATTTCAGAATTCCAGAGCAAACCTCATAGTTTAGTTACTCTATACCCGCAGGGTCTTTAGGTCATGAAATAAGTCCATTGTTGATTGATTGCCTAACCATGCTAGCTTATTATCTCTAAATAAGAACTTCAAGTAAGGAATTCATCAACAAAACAAACGTTTATAGAATATAGTACACCAAAAATAAATATAAATTAGAGTCTGTCTGAATAATTGTAAACTTTTTTGGCAAATCAGTTCAGTGTTCTATTATTAGGTGTAGGTGTTACGATTGAAGAGCGGTGCAAAGTCTATTGTAAAAAGTTTACAGCTGATGTTATTTTTAATTAGTTCAAGCCTGAAATATTCGCGTTCGGGAGAAGAAACTGACAATCAGTAGAATTATATTTTTATTCTCATGCTACATTTACAATACCTACTAACATGATAAGATAGATATATTATAATACTACAATGAATCGTTCATTTCAATAATATATTTCTGGTATTTATTTATGTTACACATCAAAATGTTGCTAAAGATCACATTGAAGCAAAACAATTGAGTTGGTATCCTTCCACATCGCTCTCAATAGGACGTAATTTAGAGCCTTTAACAACATTGCAAAACATTATGTGTCTTCTACATAGTACTTGGAATGTTAAGTTTTTAAATTGAATTTTTTTGCTTGAAATTACGATAACTTACATTTATATATCATTTACAATCAGTAAGTTTCCGGGTAGAGTACACCATTTTATCTTCATATGATATTTTCACACAGTTATCAAAGAATCAATCGCAAAGGATGCATGTATCGTGAGTGATATTTTACAATATTGTCCGTAGTTATAGCTTTTCTTTACAAGAACTAGTAACAAATATTTAAAACCCTTGTTCGGTTAAAACTTATCGTAAACACAATTGAAGTTTTGTACAAGCCAAGTAGTGATTCACTTTTGATTTGATAAAATGAGTTATTTGGTTGTTGTCTGGATCTGTACATAAAACATGGACGAAACAAAACTCGTGCCGAATGAATTGCACCGTAAGACAGAAAGTTAATCAAAGAATAACAACATTTTGTAATTGTAATTACAATACTTACATTTACTTACTTACACTCTTGTTTGTTCTAAAATACAATAACGTTTGTTTTACTCTGTTACTTAAGTGTAATAGCTATTATCTTCTCGTGTTTTATTCTTTTGCACTTACTGAATTTACTAGGTAAATATATGTATTTAAGAACAAGCAAAAAACGAATTTAATGACGCGAATCTCTCGGGTAAAACTCGGCGAGCGTGGCGGCCGGAATACGTTTCAACATCTCCTTCGGGAAGATACGCAGCAACTGCCAGCCGATGTCCAGTGATTCGAACACAGTACGGTTTTCGTAGTTGCCCTGCGTGATGAAGTTCTTCTCGAACTTCGTGAGGAATTCCAAGTAGAGTAAATCGTCAGGAGTCAACGCTTCCTCACCGACGACAGCCTTCATGGCTTGGACGTCTTTGCCAATGGCATAACATGCGTACTATAACAAATAAAACGCAAATATTAATGATAATCAGTAAGGCAATCTTATGGTATTCAACTTACAAGTTGGTTAGAGACATCAGAATGGTCCCTACGAGTCATACCCTCGCCAATGGCAGACTTCATAAGACGGGACAGTGATGGAAGTACGTTAACTGGTGGGTAAATCTGCCTGTTGTGCAACTGCCGATCAACGTAGATTTGACCCTCAGTGATGTAACCGGTCAAATCGGGAATAGGATGCGTGATATCGTCGTTAGGCATAGTAAGAATGGGGATCTGGGTGATGGAGCCATTACGGCCTTCAACACGACCAGCACGTTCGTAAATGGTGGCCAAATCAGTGTACATGTAACCTGGGAAACCACGACGACCGGGTACTTCTTCACGCGCAGCGGAGACCTCACGCAAAGCTTCAGCATAAGAAGACATATCAGTGAGAATAACCAAGACGTGCTTCTCGCATTGATAGGCCAAAAATTCAGCCGCGGTAAGTGCCAAACGTGGAGTGATAATACGCTCAATAGTTGGATCATTAGCCAAGTTCAAGAACAAGCATACGTTCTCCATAGAACCGTTCTCTTCGAAATCTTGCTTGAAGAACCTTGCAGTTTCCATGTTCACACCCATAGCAGCAAAGACAATGGCGAAGTTATCTTCATGATCGTCCAGCACAGACTTGCCAGGAACTTTAACCAAGCCAGCTTGCCGACAGATTTGCGCAGCGATTTCGTTATGTGGCAGACCGGCAGCCGAGAAAATAGGGATCTTCTGTCCTCTGGCAATGGAGTTCATCACGTCGATGGCGCTAATGCCAGTTTGGATCATTTCCTCGGGGTAGATACGCGACCAAGGATTGATTGGCTGACCTTGAATGTCTAAGAAATCCTCAGCGAGAATTGGCGGGCCCTTATCAATAGGTTTTCCTGACCCGTTGAAGACGCGACCCAACATGTCCTCGGAAACAGGCGTTCGGAGAATGTCGCCGGTGAACTCGCAATGAGTGTTCTTCGCGTCAATGCCAGAAGTACCCTCGAAGACCTGGACGACCGCTTTGCTTCCACTGACTTCCAGCACTTGGCCGGAACGTAGTGTGCCATCGGCCAACTTGAGCTGTACGATTTCCGCATATTTCGGAAATTTCACCTCGTCCAGAATGACCAGAGGTCCATTTACACCTGACACGGTCTTGTAGGCTAAGGAAAAGTCGAATTAATTCAAGGCATCTATGTTTTTCATTGAGGAGTGGCTGTCATAAGACCGATCACATGATCTACACAAACAGCTGATTTCTATGCAAGCATTATGTTTTCACCGCAATTTAATGGGTACAGTGCCAAATTTGAGTTTGTTTTATTTAAGAGACTTGAATTGAGCTTACAGGATACAGTTAATTCACTATATAGGTATATTCAGATCATATGACCCATTTCTGACAGGCCAGCAAAGTAACAAAAATGGCCCATCCCAGGCCAACTACGATTTGGGGTTGCAAATTGCTAAATGTCGCTACTTACTCAGGCGGGGCTGTGACACGAAGTCTCTGGAAACAGCCAAAACATGCTCCCTATGGGCTGCTGTTGCACTCATCGTACTTGGATACGACATTTTCACAAAATCAGCCTGACTGACGGAGGAGCTGATCACTAACAGCGCTTAACGATAATTGTTTCACGTGCTGTCATGTGATTCCACCTCCACTGCCAAGACGTCCAAAGCTTGTGTAATACTTCTACTGATTTTCGTACACAAACCACGGAATATTCTCTGGGAATTCACAAATGAGCATATGCACAGACCACAAGTAGCGTTGGTTTTAGAAAATGGGGAAAATTCAAGTTTTTCCATTGCGGATAAGTGGCAGCTTTCTAATGTTATTGATAGAGGACGCAGTATGCCTGCAGAAGATACAATTTATTAATTTTTTAATACTAAACCTGAATTTTTAATCGATCTACCTTCGATGAAATAGTTTAAGATCATTTAATTTAATTCAACTAAACGGCACAACGTGAAAAATACTTGGTTGTCAAGTTTCTGTATTGATTAACCATAAAATCGTAAATCTAAAAATTAACAATTTAAATTACCATATGTACATCTCAAGTATTGCATTTCGAAGCTTTTAAAATTTATCGTTAGGGAACCAATAGTGGAGAGGCGCAATCGGCAGTATGATCAAGCCAGCTTAACCAGTGAAGTTTACAACAGTCAGTTTATGTCGCTCTTGACAATCGTGTGTGCTAGGTCGCTCACGTTTGGTTTCAGTGTAATCATCCAATCAAAATTCTCCGTAAATATAATTAATCATTTTATCCCTATCGCTTGTTATAACTATCGCCACACACACAATTAAACAATGGCCGGGAGGTCTTTAAACGTTTTGAAAAACTTTAAAAATGTGCAATCACGTACGTTCTCCACTTATAGCCCTGAGCCTGGTGTTCCAATAAAGGGAAAGTGCCCAAAAATTGTGGAAGCGGAGGAAGCTTTCGAATTAGCTAAATTAGATTCATGTAAGTAGTACTCTAGCCAACGCATTATTAATTGTATCATTGGCATAACCTGATAAGATGCAACGTTCTTAATGTCCAAGGGATTACGATAAAGTAAGTGTTACATTGTTTAACAATTCCACAAATTCCTCCTAGGAAAACTAGAAACCTTGACTAGTGAACTGGTTTGTCGTAATGTATGCATAATTCGCCGCTGAGTTTAATGAAATTGTTCCGTTTATGAGGATTTTTACAGTTACATATAACTTATCAGCTAATTTAGCGTCTATGTTGTTTTACAATATTACGAGTTGATCATCGTTGGCTTAATGCCATTCAAATTAGGCAATGATCAGCCAATGTTTGAAGTCTAGGCCTTGGACAACCAACTGAAAAACATGTTGCAAAAATTTGCATTCCTTGATAAACGGCTTATATTTTTGAAAAGTTGTGTATGTATTTTACAGTACGTAAAAGTTTGGGCAGTATTAATTAATTCTAGTGTTATGTATTGTTTATTGAGTCGTTGTTTACTTTTTGATTAGAGGTGTGCATAGTGCTATGCAAACAAAACCAATGCAATAGACTTTATTACCACTGGAATTTGCGTAGAACAATCAGTTCTAGATAGAAAAGTGATATTTAACAAACTGGTGTATCATATGAACGTCATCTTCCAACTAGCTGTATATGCGATGGATTCAAAGGTCAACTTTACAAGTTGCATGCGATAGGCATACATACATCATACATACATACATACTCACATATCGTAAATATTTAACATTAGTTCGATTGTATTATTCCTGATATACATATGTACAAACATTTCAATAACATTCTTGGGGCGAAAGCCTTTCTATGCACAAAATTTCTGTCTGAATTTCTACCCAATTATTAGCAGCTGTTTAGTAATAACTGCTTACATTGGCCTTTAGTAAACAAGCTTATCTTTATTGAATAAATAAGGAAGAGTCTTTAAGCCATGTTTGCACTGTCCAAGAATTGAATGTTATTAATGATTGATTGGTGTATTGCTTATGCGATAATATGAGATAAGGTTATTATCCTATAATGCAACAAGAATCAAGTACATTTATTAATCATTCTATAATATTTACGAGATATGAATGATAACAAGATACAAAACTGCCAAAATTAATTGGTTTCGTTGGTTTGTTTTTTGGTTGATTTGTTTTATTTATATCTTAAACGCAATGCAATTCGTCCGACCGATTCACTCACGGTCATTGGATGAATTATATTCACTTAGACACATTTTACGCAAGATAATTTTGGTGACGTAAACTGTACGATTTTGCAAATTTTAGACGCCGCACCTACGAAAATAACTTGCTTGAAATTATAAACATCTATTTCCACTCAATTGAATGTGATTTTACAAGTTTGTCCGATTTTCTAGGCCAAACTGTATTCATCCAGGGAGCTGCTGCCACCCCAAACGCATTGATAGCAGCCATGACTAACGTTGGAAAATGCAAAAACCTCCATGATGTGATGGTCTGCCATATGCACACGGAAGGCCCTGCAGGGTACGCGGCTCCTGAGTGCGAAGGCATTTTCAGGTCAAACTCATTTTTCATGGGAGCAAATATACGGAAGTCCGTTGCCGAAGGCCGCGGTGATTGCATTCCAATCTTTTTGCACGAGATCCCAATGTTGTTCTATAAGAAGATTATTAAGCCTGACATTGCTTTAGTCCAAGTATCTCCACCGGACAATCATGGATACTGCTCCCTGGGCACAAGTGTGGACTGTGTTCGTGCTGCAATGATTCACTCAAAGATTATCATTGGTAATATACATATATCCACCGCACAATACAAAATGATTTGAATCTAAATTAATTGTTTATTGTTTCAAAACAGCCCAGATTAATTGCCAAATGCCACGTACTTTTGGTGACGCGATTGTTCATCAGTCACACTTCGATTATGCCATCAAAGTGGACAAGCCCTTGCCAGAACATGGTGGAAAACCACCATCTGACATTGAAGCGAGCATCGGCAAACATATCGCCGAGAATCTCGTTGATGATGGCGCTACATTGCAGATGGGAATTGGTAACATTCCGGATGCTGTCTTGAGCCAGTTGACGAACCACAAAGATCTTGGAGTTCACTCTGAAATGTTCGCTGGCGGCGTAGTCGACTTGGTTGAATGCGGCGCGCTTACCAATCACAAGAAAACGCTGCATCAGGGAAGAATGGTGGGCTCATTCCTGATTGGCACTAAGAAGCTGTACGATTTCATTGATAATAATCCCGATGTGGAAATGTTGCGTGTCGATTATGTTAACCGGCCGAGTAAGAACTGGATCGAAGTTGGTTGTTTGTGAAAACATTGTTATCTGGTATTTTTCTAGGCATCATTTCGCAATTACCTAAAATGACTGCTATCAACTCAGCGATTGAAGTGGACATTACTGGGCAAGTAGTTTCCGACTCGATTGGAACCAGAATGTATTCTGGCTTCGGTGGTCAGGTCGATTTCATTCGCGGTGCAGCTGAAGGTTTTGACGGTAAAGGCAAACCTATTATTGCATTGCCTTCAACAACGAAAAGGGGCGAAAGCAAAATTAGTATCACGCCAAAGAAGGGCGCTGGAGTTGTTACAAGTCGCGCTCATGTGCACTACGTGGTCACTGAATACGGCATTGCGTCACTTTTCGGCAAGAATATACGCCAACGAGCTCATGCGCTTATTAACATTGCTCATCCCGATTGCCGAGAGGGCTTGGAGAAGGAGGCGTTTGAACGTCTTAAGGTGATGCCATCAGCTTAAAGTACGCACACCAAAAGTAAAACCATGAGTACTTCGATGATAACCACAATAGTTAATCATTGGAAATTGAGCCACACCAATTAGGGGCCTAATTATTCGACAGATTTTGATATGAATTAAATGAAATGAAACATCTTGGAATCGATTCGTGTCTTAACTAATGATTCAACTGCACAAATTTTGTAAATGATTTCTAACAGGCAATTTTAACCGTTACATTTACAATCATAGATATTTATCATTAAAAGTGAACAAAATAGGTAATGCAACGCAATTGAAGTAAGTAAAAAATGGCAGGAACTATTTGTTACATCAAGGATTCAATAAACAATCTTTAATAATTTGCAGTAAAGTTTAAAATGAGCCTCGCTTAAAAATAGAAAATTGCAAACATATAGTTACATAAAAATCACAAATCCAAGCCAGGAGGAAGCGTACCTTTACTTTTCGCTTTCTCCACTTTCTTGTAAAAATCTTTAAAATTCACATACGCTTTTATTCTTTCGGGTTCAACTTCAAATGGTTGTCCCGGTTCAGAACTACTACTACTTTGAGTGTTTGTATATTGATAACTACCGCTGGTATTTTCCAATGTCTGATTCGTGTGTGTGTTTGTTAGGGTATGTTGTGGGGTTGAAATAATACTCGTCGATACGAAGGGATTGAAACTTACTGAAGGCGTTCGAATTGCATTAGGCATGGGGAAGTTGAAATTGCGAACGACCAATGTGATATCTTCGCGGGTTTTCTCGTACGAGAGTGAGTTAGTCATATACCAGTCGTGATGAAGGCGTACTATCTTATCAACCACCGCCTGTGCCACTCCAGTGATTGTGGTTTGTTCTCGAAACTAAATTTGGTCAAATTTAGTTAAATTTGCGAACCCGCTTTTAACGGTTGAATTTGATTACCTGTTCAACTACGCTTTGAGCAATGTATTTGTTCACAGGGTCTGACCCCATTGCCTCTTCGACTGCATTATAGAGGCCAGCGGACATCAATAAGATGAATCGATGATTGTCTGTTAGTTTGATTCCGCCGATTATGTCCGGCTCGGCAATGATTGGTTCCTGTGATGATTTGGCCAAGTCTTCAAACTCTTTATATCCCCCTTTAACTAAATAATTTCCTAAGCACCGAGTATTGTCTTGATTACCCAGACGTAAATCTGTAAGTTTTAAATCATTTTTAAGTGCAGGAATGTGAGATTATTGCTGATTTACAAACGTTTTCTAAGATGATTGGCATTTAATCCCAATTGGGATAACCGGAGGACTTCATCTTCGTTATGTGTATTATGATCAATGCTCAGTTGTATGACTTTTAGAACAGCATTTGGATCATTTTCACAAAGCAAAACTCTGCAACTGCCGACATTTGCGACATACAAAGTTTTGTTATAGATTAAAGCTATTGCCGCTGCAGTTCCTGACGAAATATTGTCATTTATTCTATGCAATCGTTTAAGTTCGTCTTCCTTGAAATACTTATAGGGATTCACTCCATCTGGAATATCATAGGATGCCCGTTCAGCCAATATATCATTAAGTGATTCCATGTAACAATTCTCAACCCCAACAAATGCCTGCCTAATGAACAATTCTATTACTTTTCCCAAAGAGTAAGAGGTAAAATTATGCAATATTTACCTTAAAACTTCTTTGATTTCTTCATCAGTCATTGAAGAATTTAATTGCCCGAGGAGAATTTCAGCAGGCATTTTTTGAAAACAAAAGTCAACTGCTTCTATTCCTTCATGACCATCAAATACCCCATATAGAAAAGAATTGGGATCGTTATGAAATCCACAGTGAAAGCTTCTATCTTCAAATGCATGCTCTTCTTGTCTGTTACCATCTTCCCTGTAGATTTGGTTCATTGAAAATCCAATGCCTGACTGCTTACATACTGGTAGATCATCGATCCAACATTTTGATGAATAGTTTTGTCGTGTTCCAGGAGACATTATCACTAGTGCATTAATTGTTAACGTATGATTTATATTAATACTCAAATTTAACTCATTTTAAAGCTATGATAAATTCAAATGAATCACAATTAAACAGAAGTTTATTTAATTTTCGGTTAATGCAATCTAGTTCATAATAATTATTTCAAAGCATTAGAAACTTATATAAACAATCACAACATTTTTAAATCTGTTCCCTACGTTTATAGGTTACATTTGGTTCAAGTCTAGTGGCATTTTTGTTGCAACAGTGTCTAAGAAAAATTTAATTTAATTTAAAAACCGTGACAATATTTAAAGCTCTTTTAAATTATTTATTACACCTAAATACTAGCTACAATTATTATTTGTAATTGCTGAAATTTGGAATGTTAACCTAGTTTCTATCAAGTACTACCCTGGTAGGCAAATTGTTAACAATTAATATTGATATGGTATATATTAATTAGCTGTTATCTAGATTAAATGTTCTTCTGTTATTAATCAGTAATTGGTAAATTAGTGATTTATTCTTTTGACATGTTGCCAAATAGCGAATCTAACACCACCGATGAAGGAATTCGGAGCTACGATCTCATATGAGTTTATTAACATGGGAGTGTTGTCCTACCGAAACAGACGAAACGGTGAGAAAGAACGTAAAGAAGTTAGTTGAGAAATCAGTCCATTTATGAGTAATCGTGCAGTTCTTGAAGGTGGGGAAATTACGTCTACAAACAATAGTACCGCCGAAGTTGCATTGTGTGTTTGAAGCATTTACTGTTAGAGCGGCGATTACACTATTTTCAAGACGTGATAACATCAATAAACCTGTAGTTTTGGGTGACTTAGAGACCGCAGCACGACAAAGTGCTCAATGTAAATAGTGCTCAAGTATCTCTTAGTGGACAACAACAAAAAATTAATCATTTGTTAATATTGAAATGTGAGTACATATACAAGTATTATTCTGTGTCATGTATGAGGGTCACTGACTAAAATCTCGTTGTAAATATACCTGTAACCTATTGGTGTTGGTTTCTCTTCTAGTGGTTCAAGTGCAGCATCAAACAAAACCATCAAAATGTCCAAAAAGCCAACAGTTCAGCCTGCATTACACAAAGTTATTATGGTGGGCAGTGGAGGTGTGGGAAAATCAGCCTTAACATTGCAATTTATGTATGATGAATTTGTGGAGGACTATGAACCTACAAAAGCCGATTCATACAGGAGGAAAATCTTGTTGGATGGCGAAGATGTTCAGATTGATATCCTGGATACAGCTGGACAGGAAGACTATGCTGCAATCAGGGATAATTATTTCAGAAGTGGCGAAGGATTCTTATGTATTTTTTCCATTACTGAAGATGAAAGTTTTCATGCAACTCAGGAATTCAGGTATTCCGTAATTCATATAAAAGCTTACAAATACAATAACTACTATACATTCTAGGGAGCAAATATTAAGAGTTAAAAATGATGAAAACATTCCTTTCTTATTGGTGGGCAACAAATGTGACTTGGAAGATAAAAGGAAGGTCAGTTTCCAAGAAGCAAGCGATAGGGCTAAAGCATGGGGTGTGAATTATGTCGAAACATCAGCAAAAACAAGGGAACATGTTGACAAAGTAAATTGGTAATTCATTCTTGTATTTTTACCTCTTAAAACTATTATTTTTTATAGGTCTTCTTTGATTTAATGCGCGAAATCCGGGCGCGCAAAATGGAGGAAAACAAAATGAACAATGGGAAGGGTAAAGATAAGAGCAAGAAGAAAAAACTAAAGTGTGTCATTTTATAAAAACTCTTATCGTATTTACTTTGACACAATTACGGTTTTATTTATACAAAGCGGTCACACCTAGAAAAAAGCAACCCTCAACGAAAGGTACAAGGAAACTGCTGAAAGTATGGCTGAAAAGTCAGGAACTCGTTTTTATATAAGTTAATGTTGTCGGTGTTCGTATGTCATGTCATTGCATGCTTCAAGGTGCAACTGATTAATATGCTTGTTTGCTTGTTATAAATTCTTCTTGCGTTAATTGAATGTAATAATCACAGAAAGTTGGTGTTTATGAGAATCTGTTGAAACCGGTGATCACTGTAACCTTTGCATGCATTTTCGCCGTACTACGTGCTAGGTGGTAGAAGCAAAGACCTATAAATCTTGTATATAACAATAGTAATACGTCAGTGGCCATAAAACAATGTTATCACATTTTATTTCCGATGTATCGCTTACTAGCGATAATGAAAAATCATCAAATTGCGTTGGCGTAATCACAATGGCCGCCGAAATAAATCAAATTATACGCACCTACACAATTTAAATTGATATTACTTTTATGAAAATGAAAGCACTTAGAGCTACACTTTTGGAGTTTGATGGTAATTTTATTGTTAGAGGATTGAGCGCGAACATACCAAAAACCTGCCGTGATTGTTATCACTGCTAATATATACAAATTGTACAATTTTATAATTTTATATAACTATATATTACAAATGAATTGTATAAACTAATGTTACACCCCAAGACTTGAGGGAGAAGGAGAGTATATTCCATTGCGCGGGTAAAACATTAATCGTACATCCATATTTCTATACTTAACATAACAGTAATATTCTTATTCTCAGTACTCATTTTGGTTAAAGGAAGGCGGATACGTTGCCTAATAGAATAACTTATTTGCAGTTTCTACACGTTGAATATATTATTTTACGATGTGTATGTCAGTATATTATAATTACCTATCATAAGGCATTTAAATTTAAATAAATTACACATGTATTGGAAGGATTTGACAAATGCGGTTTGCCAGAATGTCAGCGTCAATGTTGCTGACATAATTTTTCTCCATATTTGTATTTGTATGGTTTACATTATTTTTACACGTGTTTTTTACAATCATTAAGCATGACTGAGCATCGACGCAATACTGAAGTATATATGCGAATACGTCCAGACCCGGAAGCTGATTTAGAAAATTTTAAAATTCTGGAGGACAAAAAGGGCGTTTTCATTCGGTACTGGCAAGATTTTTCAAAAGGCAAAGAAAATGTTATACCTAGTTATCAACTTTTTGAAACTGATGGTATATTTTACAATACATCTCAGTATGAAATTTTTGAAACCGTTACAGGGAATGGACTCTTTGAGAGGTTCTAATTTAAAGAAATCTACATATTCAATTAATTATAATTACATTTTAGTCTTATTTATGGTAATAACGGGCTAATAATGAGCTATGGTCAAACGGGAAGTGGTAAATCATTAACAACTTCTGGGTTGTATAATACTTACGAAGATCGAGGTATTCTACCTCGAATATTTGAAAGACTCTTTGATTTGAAAAAGCAGATGACTGAAAAGTTTAAGTTCTGTATCAAGTTCTCTTATGTTGAGACAAATCGCAATTATATGGTAAACCTTCTTGGGCACGAAGATAAAGTTTACGATATGAATTCTTATTCGAAAATCACTCCGATTAGGGTTAATAATCTGTATCATGGAATGAGGCTAATATTTAAGGCAGAAGCACGAAAAGCGTTTCGTGATAAAGATAACTACAAATCAAACATAGCAAATTGTGTGGCGACCTTTTACATTTTTACGAGAGGGCACAACACAGCGGTATCTGAAGGCAGGGTATTTGATATCTGGATTAATTCACACACCAGTATTAATAAATCAGTTTTTAGTTACATGTAGTTGATCTTGCGGGCATAGATACAATAGGAAACTCATCCTGCGATCATAAATCTGGTTATGAAGTTGGTAATGGAAACTTGGTGAAGTCGCAAATAGAACAGCTAATTCTTGTGATCAACGAAAACTATTCAAAAAGCGCTGAATTAAAGCAGCGGCTATGCATTATGAACCATTACTTAAGAAAAGTTTTAAATTCAAATAGCATTATCAGAGTAATTGCTCACATTCGTATGCAACACGAAGATATTAAACTAGGCACATCAATGTTACGTCTAGGATGTTCAATCAAGGGTATGGTTTCAAAGAAACTATCGAGATTTCTAGAAACCAAACCTGATGTGCAATACCAATTGGTAAAAGAAGAGTTAAGGGCTCTTAAAAAAGAAATGGATCTGAATGCTATGCTTTGCAACGAAGATATGTCTTGGAGTCTGTCAGAAGAGCGATTGGAATACATTCAACGTTTAGCTATGGAATATCTTAATGGAGAAACTCATGAGTTAATTCTTCTTAGTACTACGGATACAGTGCTAGTAATGAAAGTTATTAAAAATTTGTATAATAAATTAATGGACACTAATGTCACGTTAGTGACAAAAATTAATTCGTATTCTGAGCATGAATTTAAGGCGCAGAAACAGCTAAAAGTGGAGAATCAGAGTACATCTTCAAGGGTATGTCATTCAGAGTATTATTGGTAAAAAGATAACAACTTTTATGCAGGTTTCAAAAAAGGCGCTATCACATGTAGACACTGCTTCGTTAAGTAAGTCTGTGATAAAAAGCTCATCAAAGACTCCAAGTAAAAGTCGAGCAACGTCTAAAGCGACGGATGCTTCCCGTGATACATTCAGTCGTCATTCGGTCAAATCAAAAACCCCATCTTTGAAGTTTGGGCGAAAAAGGAAGCAATTTTTAAACGACTCCCCCAAGAACGATATTACGGAACCCGAAACATCTCTTATAAAAATGCCTGAAAGTGTACCCAGTTTTTCTACCGCTTGGAATACATTTGTCAAAGATAATGTATCTCGTGGCTCTGACTTTCAATCTAATTTTAATATATTCAACAACGAATTAGAAGTTTTGACTAAATGTTACAACAAAGAAGTTCTAATACTAGAAGAGTTAAATAACATTGCTACATTGCGCAAAAACGAATTGCACCACGTAAGATCAACATCTAGATATTATAACATATATTTTATAATTAATCGATTATAGGCAAATATGATAAAAGATATCGATACAAATCCGCAAACTCTTGATGATTTGCATGAATTCCAACGGCATTGTACTGAACTCTCAACTATTGCGAATAAAAAGGTCATTGAGCAAAAAG
Source organism: Aleochara bilineata (assembly GCA_003054995.1). Classification (NCBI taxonomy): domain Eukaryota; kingdom Metazoa; phylum Arthropoda; class Insecta; order Coleoptera; family Staphylinidae; genus Aleochara; species Aleochara bilineata. The sequence continues at coordinate 7,995 of NBZA01003795.1, read as the reverse complement.
AGAAACTTTTAAAGCTCCAAGCGGAAATCAGATTGCAAATAGATTACAAAAATAAAATACAAGAGGATGTTACAAAGCGGTTTAATGAGTTTTGTATGCAAAACTATAATGTATTAATTCCTGATGTAACTGTTAATTCAGTTGAAGCAGTAAGTTTTAAATGATTTTGGATTAATAATGATTTACATCTTCTTATGTTATTGCTCTTATTAGATGCCAGAAATGGAGGCTGAACTAACTGATTTATGTGGAACCTACGATAAATTGAATTCCGACAGATTTTCAGACAGTCAGAGCGTACGACACTCGGTTGATTCAAAAAATAGCGAAATGTTCAATAAATTACGAACATACATGGTTCGCGAAATAGTCAGGATGCAAAAGAAACAAATGCATAAAAAGTGGATACTTTATTTCAAATTACCCGACTAATGTCGTATCTCATATGCAATCAATATATTATTCTCTTATAATGATAGTAGACGTTTTTTTAAGTCAACGGAAGTTAATTACGCATTTCTGTTTTATTTTTGAGTATTGCATTATATAAAATGCAAGAGTCGATCAATTGAACTTACAGTTTTTTGTATTGGTATTGCACTTCCGCGAGTGCAAAATGAAGACTGCTATACTTCTAGTAATTGGCGTTCATCTTATCGTTCAAATACACTCAGCATGTGTATAAAAGTGTGCAACTTATTAATATTTTTAATACTAATATATTTTAATATTGTAGAATCCGGATACATTGCAAATGAAGTATTTCAGGGAATGTTCACCAGACAGTGTGATTAAAATCCAAAATTTCACTGGTTATATTGATAATAAATGTCAGCTAAGATTAAAAGGTTGTCTTCAAATAACAAGCGGATATTCAGTATCAAAGGTAGAAGATAACTCATTATATTAGACATATTTATTAACATTCATTACTTAAGGGCAAAACTGAATTAAGAGTTAATAATGGGCTGGCAGTGCCTGTTAAAACAGATATGTGTCGAGATTTGAAAAATCCTCAAAAAACGTTTGGAAAAATTGGCAACGTGATTGATTTTCACTGTCCTGAGAAACCAGTAAGTTTAAATCTTATTATGTTTTAGTTTTTATTCATATTTATTTTAGAGACGACTTTGCGCAGATGAAAAAAAATTCATTGATTTTTGGTCAAATTTTGAGAAAATGGGTGTCTCTGGAGATATTGCAGTTAAACTTGAACTAAATCATGGTGGCGGTAAGAAAACATGCATTGAAACATTGTTTAACATAAAGAAATAAATAAACTAACAATTGTTTAATGATCTGTATAAAACATATTTTATGGATCATTACCTAAAAGATAATATAACAATTTTGTTGTAGTAAATATAAGTAGCATAATTTTTTAAATTGTAAGTTTAGTTGCGTTTTATCTCAAAAAAAATAACATGAGAATGATTATTATTTTTATATCAGTTTTAATTTTGCAAGTGTCTGGTAAGTGCGTAAGTATTCATACAGTTGTTTTAATTACAAAATGTAATTGTGTAATTCTTAGACTTCCGAACAGTTTAAATTAAAATCAGTCAAGGAATGTTATCCTGAAAGTTATATACTTATTAATAATTTAACTGCTTTCATGGATAAAGATTGTGGTATTAAATTTCGAGGTTGTTATACAGTTACCCATGCATTTACTACTTCAAAAGTATATTTTTGTGTATTATAGTTCTTTTAAATAATGCGTCTTTTTTAGTCAATTGTTGATTTCAAAATTGGATCTTTTCATACTTCATTCAGAAGCGATTCATGTAAAGATGCACGTAGTACTCGAAAATTAATGGGGAAACTAATGACTATAATGAAATTTTCGTGCCCTGCTGAGAAAGTAATATCTTGAAGTTTATAATTGGCAATATACACCTGATGTACATAATTTTTTAGAAAATACAATGCCTCAATCCTGACAATTCATTAAATGTTGGAAAAGAACTAAAAGCAATGGGAATCCACGGCGAAACATCAATAACAGTGGCATCTGAGCATGAAAACGGTGGAAAATCATGTTACACAGCTATCTTTGATCTGAAAAATAACTAACGTTTGTAACTAAAACATTTTGAAATAAAGAGTTTTAAATATGGCGGGTGTTCTATTGAGTCACGTTCGACGCATGCGCGTGTAAAGTATCGGCAGTAGAGGAAGTCAACCATTTTCTCTTCCCAGTGACCGGTGCGAGAGCACATGTGCTTCGTTAGCAATTTGCAATAATTTCGGTAAATAATCAACGACGCAATTCGTTATCATTCCCAACTAATTGATAATTTACAGTGCATTAGGTTACGTATTCAAACAACAAAATGAATTCGGAGAAGATGAAGAAAATGCAGGCGCAGGTTCGCATTGGTGGTAAAGGCACACCGAGGCGCAAGAAGAAGGTGAGAGATTGCATTTTATAAACACGTGATAAATAATTTATCGATAAGAGAACTTGTAATACGTCTGAAATAGCCATTAGTGTCTTATTGATATTATTTTGTGTTTGTATTGTGAAGTAAACAGCAGCATGATTCAGTATTTTTAATTTGTTAGGTTGTGCATTCAACTCAAGCCACCGATGAGAAGAAACTGCAGTCCTCCTTGAAAAAACTGTCAGTAAACACAATTCCTGGCATTGAAGAAGTCAACATGATTAAAGATGATGGCACAGTCATTCACTTCAATAACCCAAAGACGCAGGCGTCGTTAGCAGCTAATACTTTTGCTATTACTGGCCATGGTGAAAACAAACAAATCACAGAAATGTTGCCAAATATATTGAATCAGTTAGGACCTGAGGGAATCAACCAGCTTAAAAGAATAGCCAGTTCTGTACAGGGCATTGAAACAATGGTGCCTGAAGAGGAGGAGGATGTGCCTGACCTAGTTGGTAATTTCGAAGAAGCCTCTAAGCAGGAGGTTGCTAAGAAGGAGACTGCTGCTGCGGCTGCTGCTAGTTCTGCACCGGAGAAAAAGGAATAGGTTTAACAATAACTTACATTACAACTTCACAATTGCATAATTATTCTTCATGTAAGTATTTCTCTCAAAGTGTGAATCATAGTTTGGAACAAAAATTACGAACTGCAAACAAATGTGATTGCTTGAAAACACATTGTTGTTTTATATTTTAACATCAGCAAATATACCATCTTATTAGTCTTGTATAGATCGTTTGAATGTAAGAAGTTGCTATGCTAAAATACAAAATTTTTCTCATTTTTATCACCAGTGAAATGTAGATTGACAAAACTTTTCTTTAATTGCAAATGAAACAGAAACAACAATTTTATTAGAAAGAAGTCAAAAATATTTTAGCCAAAAACTTCACTCGTAGAAGCATTTTCGGAAAGACTTTCATCATCCTCCTCCATATGCTCATCTGAGTCTGTACCGTCGTCGTCGTCACTTGTTACTGTGTTTTGTGATAGCAATTCTTCTCCTGATATATCCCGATTTTTCAAAATTCCAGTCCAGATACTGTCTTCTCGCCTGTGTGCCAAAAACATTGCCTGTAGACTACGAACAAGTTTCTGTAAACAAGTTCGTACTTTGGAGACCAAACTCAAATGTGCCGACGATTTTTTGTGCAATATTTCGCAGCACAGTCGATGCAGGAACACAGTGGTTCCTTGTAACATTGAGAGTATTTCATGAACATCCCCTTCTTTCTTTGGCAGCGTGACATTCAATACTGGTATTCCTTGGCTTAGAAATACATTAATTATGTCAACGCTGTAGCGGCTGAATATCTTTATGTTGGCATTGCCTCTTACTTTCTTCGCGATTGTTATTAAATTCTGCATCAATAATGCAACCGTGCGCCAAACACGCAAATGTTCGAAGTTGCTTGCTTTCCTCAATTCGCGCTTGAGTTGATTAACTATCGCAATGCAAATACATTTGTAAAATATGTTAATGTTGCCTTTATCGACCGCTCGTAAAGCGGAAAACGTACTTTCGCCGGACAACCCAGTCTCAACTTCATTTTTTAGAGCCTCTACTATGCCGTTTATTATGTTCAAGTTGGCATTGTCAATGTATGTGCTCATTATCACTTCGAAATATCTATTTGCTATTTTGCCAGTTTCATAGCAATCTTCACTTACATGCCAACGCTTGCCAAGGAATTCCTTTGCGGTATCCACGATAATCTTATCACTTTTCCTTGTGTTGTGCTTTAGCGTTGACCGCACACCTTTCATAAGTTCAAGTAAATTACTTGCGGATGATAAAAGCAGGCAGTGACGCTTATATTTCGAAATATTTTCGATAAATTCTTCCGCCATATTATGAGACAGTAACAAAGTGAGCGATTGACTTAAAGAGTCGTCCTTCTTTGACACATGAAAATACTTAAGATACTTTTTCAACAAGTCTCTGTGGTGCCTGTGGTGCCAACCACTCCATCCGAACAACGCCTTATAAAACTGCAGGATGATATCAAAAGATTTCTTCAAGTTCAAGCAATTCTCCGAAAATAATATTGGCGCATTGTAACAGAAATCATTGTTCTCCAAGATAACTCTCAACTCTTGTGCAACTTGTTTGAAATGTGTATGAATAAATGGTAGTAGCGCCTCACAAAATGTCAGAAAAGTTATCGGTGTTACTAGGGTGGTCGTTTGTGACTGTCCACTTCCTTTGTTTAGTGCATCGTTGAAGACAGTAATTGCATTTCGAATAATAAACTGAAATTGTCTTGTATGTAAAGTTTTTAGTTGAGACGGTGTGATGTCCGTGGAGGAAGACATAACTGGATACTTGAGCAGCCGAAATACGTTGATGTCGATTTCTCTAAAGGTGCAGTGAACATGGCTTGGATTCGTCCGCTTATACCCGTATGTGCTTGCAACAGTCGCATCGAGGAGTGCATCTGGCTTGCCTCGCTTAAAAGGTACGGAAACCTCCTCCTCATAGAAGTTGCACTTTGGCAACTTGTGATCTCCAAGAATAGTTAAACATTCATAGAGTTTATCTTCCAATTCGACGATGTGTTTCACACGCTGGATAATTTTCAATCTCACACTGCTCATGTTTTGCGAGACGAATGCATTTATGACTTCGCGGAACCAATTTATGGTATGATACAGGCAATTCGCGACTTTTTTCAAGTCGTCCCGAGTAAATATATCAATATCGTCGAGATCGGGCAGCAATACTCCACAGCCCACTAACGCATCGATATTCTCGAGATTTCCACCGGTGATGCACTCGTTAAGTAAACGCAATAAGCGAAACATTGAAGGCAGTGCGGTAAGAACAGCATTTTCGTTCGGTTTCTGAACAAGTACGCCAATGTTCATACACATTTCAACTTCTAACTCTTCGCGAGTGTTCAATTCAAATTGCAATTTCAGTTTAATTGGAAAATTGTCTTCGTAATCTCCGTATATTGCATAATCATTTTGAAAGTTATTCATTAAATCCTCGTTAAGCCAATTTAAAATATCGGGATGCACATCAGTTGATACGAAGTTTGTTGCCAGTTCATCGTAATAAAGCCCAAGTCGGTCAGGAAATTGTTTGCATTTTTTGTTCGCCTCTAGTAGGAATGCTGTGGCCAATTCACGTGCTTGGCTAGGAGTAACTGGTGTATTAATATTACTCTCTTTAGATACCAAATATTTTGCCATAACAATGGCAGCTACTATTCCTTTCTTAATGTGATGATTGCTAAAATCTAACGTTTTGTCAATAAATCCTCGTAACTCATCGAAATAGTTGCCGGATTTTAAGGCATTTTCGCATATCACATTAAATAGACATTTGAAGTTGAATAGGTTCAAGTCCCAAAATAATTCAATATATGGCATTAAGTTACTGGAGTGGTCGAGTAGTTGATTTTCATTGGAAAGCTCTTGTAATAAATGTATGGTAAGACCTGGCTGCTTCAAGAGGTATAGCTTTAAGTTGTATATCATTATATTTCTTTTAACATTGTCACAGTCTTTGCTAAGAAAGAGAAGTTTGAACATTTGCTGCCCGATTTCCCCATAAGAATTGGACTGCCGATGATTTTCAATTAATCTTAAGGACAATTGCATTAAACTTTGGTGCAAATCATTCATGACTTCGTCTCGGCAGCAATCTGAGAAGAACTTCTCCATATGTTCAGTATCGAAGAAATGTGCACCAACCCTTCGTTTGATAAATGCTAGTTTATCTTTATCTTTGCATGTGAGAAATGCTATCATGGTGAGGTAAATATCGATGGTTGAATGTTCTTCAATATCATATCTGGTTAATGCGCTACTGAATTTTATATCTTTCTTGGCCAAGTCTAATAGTTTTTTATGAACTGTTAATTTCACTTCAGATGAAACTTCACTTCCGCATAAAATATTATTGAGCTGTTTGTGAATTTCATTTATAATAACATGCTTTTCGTTGTTGTTTGTTATGAGAAACTCCAGCAGCAAATGAAATATTTTGTTATATCTTGTAGCGTTTATCATCTTCGTTAATATAAAGTTAGTCATTTTTTCCTCCTGTTTTTCAGACACTTTGTATAAGATTACTTGTTCCATTATGTGTTCTCTTAAAACTTCATCTTCTTCAATGAGAACTAGTGAATGTTCAGCAATTCGATCGTTTTGTTTCGAAGAAACAATCCTTGGTAAGAAGTTTAAAATTTCCAACTTTATAGGAAGATTTGCCACATCTATCATTTCCAGTAACTCTATGGTCAGTTGATTTTCATCATACAACATTGGTATGCAAGACAAACTGTTGAGTATCATGTTAACACATCCTTCATTTTGAGCAACAATTTCCTTAGTTAATTTCTCCATCACCAGTTTCAGTAATGGAGGCTGAATTACTTTAATTGTGAGGAGAATGTGAACGATGCTTGGTTGCATAGGTACCTTCATATTTTCTTTCTCCAAATATGTTTTACTTAATAGAATGTTAAATTGATCCTCATCTGCACAAAAGCTGAACATATCATTTACAAAGTCTGTTACAGTTCCACTATTCAATTTCTTTTCTAAAGCCTTTCTAATAAGTGGCTTTTCATTGCGGATTTTTGGTGGATTCTCATCATCACTTGGTAAGTGAATTTCACATTCTTGTAATATTCTTAAGAATGTGTTCATTTTTCTATAATACAATTTATATAGTTATATTATTAACCATTATAAACGTGTGCTTTTACCTTGTTTTTGGTACCTTTTAGTACTATTAGCTAATAATTATTTCACAAGTAACAACGTTTATCTTGATTAGGTTAAATTTTCATATTTAACTGGGAAATATTTAGTTTGTTCATACATGATAGAGGGCCTACGTATGTATTTAAACAAGACATTGAAATACATTCTCTTAATTTATTTTTTTAAATATTTCATTTTCTTTACTTGAATAATAGATGTTTTAAAACGATTTAATCGTTTTAAAACGATTTAAATTGCTGATTTTTTTTTATTGGCTGCAAAATCCAGAGGTGGCAAAAGCTTACCCAGAAGATGGTAACCACTGTTGGTGTACTTACGGACCACCACTCTGGAAAGGAACAAAAGGTTGGTAATTACACGCATAGTAAGCTTATTTATGTTATTTATTCTTCATGACTTTATTATTCACGCGCAAGTGGCTCTACAATCGCCGTGGCATGTAGACGGCTGTTGTAGAGCTGCTAAAATTTTTTAAGTCCGAATCGAAATTTGCGACTATGATTCAGTTCTAACAATACTAGTTATAACTGCTCGGTGGTCTAGTGGTCAGCGCGCTTGCTTGCTAAGCGCGTGTCGCGGGTTCGAATCCCGTCCGGGACAAAAGCACTTTTTAAGAAATTTCAAAGTTCTGTTGGTCATTGGAATTCAGGAAGTGACCGTAGAGACCAAAGAAACAGCAAAGCAGGCTCCTGAGAATTGGAGCAAGAAAAGGAAATTCAAAAGATGAAAGTTGATTTTTAATTTTTGCGTTTCGTAGACCAAGAATGAGCTTGATCTGAGCCCACCCTCCCCGTCAGATCGA
>NBZA01003778.1:3984-16205 GCA_003054995.1 Aleochara bilineata | reverse complement strand
TACTAAGCCACGCGAGAAAATAATTACAGGAAACTTCCTGACGAATTTCCAGCTGTATAATAAAGAGTAAGCTGGTGAAAATGCGCAAAATAATCAGCTTTACGAGTTACTTGTGCAGGTTGTTGCGTTGCATCATTGCGTATTTTTCGCGGACATGCATTGTTCTTCACTCGCTTCTTCTTCTCCTCTCGACCCGTCCCGTCAGCATGAACATCATAGTCAGCATCGTTGCGCTGCTCATTATTTCCTCTTCTTCCACTTGTTTGGAAGTTATAACCGTCGTCAGCTCGGCGTCACGTCAACGCACTCGTGTGAGTGCTTATGCCGTAGTAGGTACTATAAGTGCCAACAAGTCGAAGTGAAGTATAACATTATCAAAACTTTGTAAATACATGGAAATATCACACATGTATGTACATGCATATCTCCATCAACCCTCGTCTATAGCGTGCGAAGAAATTCATGTGATGCTATGCTATGTTATGTTGTGTGATAGATCCGAGACTAAATACTTTCAGACAAGGTTAAGCCAGACTAAATAACTTTGAAACAAGAAACAAGATTCAATTTTGTTTGCTATTACGCGCAAATATTGACACAAAACAGCAAAATAAGAAGAAACAATGTAACTTCTTATGCGAAGTAATGAAGTGGCGTGGGCATAAAGGAATTCTCAAGTAAATGAGGGCGCCACCTGCACTCCTGTGCCTGTGTTCCTCTTAGTTTTCATCTTTTATCATCAAAACCAGCTAAGAGCATAGAGCATAGCACATAATGCGACAATGGCATCTTGCACCGTTTCCTTCGTCTTACCAACGAGCACCTTAATTAAAACGAATTTACTACCCAGCGTTTAATTTGCGTCTTTAAAATATTATATTAAACTTGCGTCTTGTCTGGACTAGACTAGCATTACTTACATCCAATTTAATATCAAAAAGTTTTAACAAATTCAATAAAAGTAGAGTAAATCTGACTTGGTTTGGGTTGGTTGTGATTGAATCGACGCATGCGTTTTATATGTTTGTTTTGAAATCGTGGCGCTACCGAGCAATCATAGTGATTTAGAGGAAATTTGATGATTTACACTTACACCATGTTGGACGCATACCGATGGTAAATTTGCGATGCGCGCCACTGTCGCACATTGCGCTTTGAGTAATGGCCAGACGTATGTCTCATCAACGTGCAAACTGCGCCAAAAGAGTGGAATTATATATATATATGTGTGGGGCAGGGTGCATACGCGCGCAGTGGTGCTACGAGTAGGTGCTTTCCGGCGTACTATAAGGGATGAATTATGGGCGATTGTAGTAACGTCGCTGCGATGCGATGCGACGCGACGCATTGCATCGCATGAGTCCTGAGTCCTGTGCTCATACACGCAGTACTAACACTAGTGAGTGAGTTACCGTATACAAAGTTCCAATCGTCTCTGGATTTATTCGAAACTTTATGGTTTTACGAGTATAAAAAGCAAATTTTCTCTTCAGAAAGTTTGGGATTCAAGTATAAACTTCTCGCAGTGACATTCTGCGGAATGTTCAAATGCAAGGCAGAAGTATGAGCAGCATGCGAGACGTGCCTGCACAATTGCACTAAATTATCATCTGGATGGCTCCGGCCAGGATAGGACTCTTCCTCCTCTCTGGCTAAAGACGTGCAGACGCGAGCCAGCCTCCCGAAAACTCATATTTTCTCATTGATTTTTTTCCCCAGCCGGTAATAATAATGATTAATGTTCGGAAATAATTAAACTTGCGCAATTACCTACTGGCTGGCTAACAATGCAGCGACATGGCATTTTTTGTGGGAGTTTAACAAGCGGAAAATGTTAATCTCTGACTGAAAAGCATTTTAATTTATCATAACATCAATATATTTTTTGCGCAGACGCTTGTTAGCTGCGTGATTTCTTCCTATTCGTACGTGATTTATCTTTGATGATTTGCATGCATGATTTGCGAATTCCCAGTCGACGCGACAAGGATATGCATTGTGTCGTGGGCATGGGCAGCGAGGCGAGAACAAAAAGAAAAACGCCGATTCACCGCGAATTTTGCGCGCGCCTAAAAATCTGGGTCAATGTTAGGAATTAATGGCTTCGTTTGCCTTTAAAGAGTGGATGAAACGCGACCGAAAAAATCAAACAATTAATATTGCGCTCCGCGTTAATTTCACTCGATGATCAACACCGCCAAGAGGCGGCGTGTTTATTTTTTCGTGCTTTTGCTTTTTGCACTCGCCACTGATGGCGCTACTACTGCAGTAGCAGTACCTAACTGAAGAAGCATGTGGCATATAGTGGCTGGCAAGCCATTTGGCATTTTTCGGCGAGCATGATTTATGAGGGACTTTTTTCCTTATAGTCCTGACTTCCTTCGTCCTGATGGTTTACTTTCTTTGCGTAAATTTACCAACTGCCTACCTTCCACCGAATGTTAGGTTATGTAGGTACTTTGTATGGCGTTGCCACTTCTTTATCGCGTTTCTATTCAAAAATGAAACATAAATTTAACAATATAATGTGTTTTTAAATACGGAGCTGCATTATATCGATGACGTTGGCGCATTTCGCTGGCAACGTTGTAAATGTAGCTTTAATTAAATCGAACGGATAAGGAAATTGCAGATTACAATTTATTTGCATGAGAGAAATAGTTTCGCTCTTGCTGGTCTACGTTTACGTCTTCAGATTCAGCTTCGGCTGCAGTTGGCGAATGATTAAGTTCAATTTTCCAGCGTCCCTGGCCGTATAATGAAGTCTGGGCGGTTGGATTCGAGTAGGAATGAAGAAAAAGAACGTTTGTAATGAAATAAAGAATGCACGGCCAGAGCAGCGCAGCGCAGTGCCGCGTGCGGAATCGAAACGAAATACGTTGCGGTGTGAAACAGCCAGAAGTAGAATCCGGGATTCAGTCGGCAGACGTATAAATCACGAAGAAGTAAAGAAGTAAAGCTCTGTTTTGCCTCCGCAGCTCCGCCATAGAGAGCAGCGGAAAACTTCGCGAAAGCATAGACAGAAGACGCAGGGCTGTGAAGGTCTATGGAGAGTTCTCATTGAGTCGCAGTGCGTTGCCTTCGGTCGTCTGTTGTTGGTCGTTGGTGTCCTCGCCGTCATGTTTTGTTGTTGTGTTACTAGTTACTGTTTTGCATGCCTAGCACGTAAGGGCTAGTTAATGCCCTCTTGCCATGCTATTTCATTCAGCGCAAATCTTGTTTACTTTCACTCGTTTCGCATGGTTTAATTTAATCATATTTTATCTTGAATGTTTTTCAACTAGACATGCACAAAATGATAATATTTATGCAAAACAAAATAAATGATTTACTATTTAGGTATAAAATCATGATTAATTGCCGTTATTGTCGGTATGGATTTAAATAATTACAAACGGATAAATTTAAAAGAAGATTAATTTAATTGACATTGCATTTTCACAAATTAATCAATGATTTGTAATTAATTTCTTGATACAAATTATATTTCATAATTTTTATTATACCTAAATTCAAGTAAAGTAAGATTTGTGTTTGCAGAGCAGGTGTAAAATGTTCCTACGGAATTTCTTATACTTAATGCAGAATACAGGTTGTAAATCAAACGGTAATTTCAGCAACAGTGTGCATAAACATTCTGCAGGATAACATGTAAAAAATCCTAACGGACGTGCCGCCTTCATGCCCTGGTTAACGCTGCCAGCTAGGCAACCAGACTCACCGCCGCCGCCGCCAGGTTCAAGACACATTAGTATTTCGCTATATTATTAAATTAGTAGCGAGCAAGGCAAGGCCAACGAGCACAGAACGTTTAGTTAAGCCGAGGCTGTGCGGCGACGGCGACGGCGTCGGCGACGTTTAAGACAATGAAAAATTATGTGCAATTAAACGGTACGGGACGTTCAAAGCCAGCCAACATGCGGGAAATACGTTTTAAAAAACATTATAAAGTACAGAAAACAAATGAGTTATTACCAAAAGTGTAAAGAAGATTAAATTACCAATTTGACGCGCAAGTTAACTTCACAAGATGGTACATATTTTATATGAAAATAGGTATGTACATATGTGCAAATAATTATCCTGAACACATGGTTGATTGGCTCTTGCTTTGCTTTCGATGCATTGCTGGTTGTAGCAGCATTCAAAGCGAATTGAAAATCATTCGAAAATGAATGACGAACGTTGGCGGAAAATTGTGTTCCTGTTTGGCAAGCAGCTGAGCGGAGCGACAAGGGAATGGCAACCAACATTATTACTTTTACATCACATATGTATGTATGTATTTATGTCTACCTGGTGTTGCCGTAAATTTAGGTTCATCCGACCAGCGATTGAATTACGCGGCGGTGGCGGCTGGCCGGTCAAAAAGTTAACTTACAAGTTGGTCGTAATGAAGTGAGGTGTAAGCGGCATCAAATCGGGCAGTGTTTCCTCTTCATTTGGATTTTTGCTGTGCATTCAGTGTCAGAATGCACACCGCAAACAAATTAAAAACAGCAGCAAGCAGCGTGTGGGTGCCTTTTTGCTGCCTGCTGTCCGGACCTCGCTGAAGCGAATGGAAATCGTGTGTAACTCGGTGGTCAACTTCGCATTGCATTGCGTTTGGTGGTTTGGTTGGCAACTTGGTTGTATTGTGTACAAACACGGCAACATTACGGAAAAATAACATAACATAACATAACTAAAATGAACAATATAACATTTAATTTGTTTTTGTGCATGAACAAAACTGCACTTTGGTTATTTTTAACTAAATAAATGAAATTTACATATTTTTAAAGCAATTGTTTTGTTGTTCCATTTATCATAGTTTATAATTGAAATTTTAAAATGAAATCTACCTGATTCTTAATCCTTAATGCTGGCGACAAGTTGGCGACAATGTCGGGAAGAAGCGCTTATCCCTTGTAGAACAACAAATTAATTACCCAATAATTAATTACTCACGAGCGCCAACCAAGCCAAGTCCTGCCTCTGTGTCAGTGCGGCGCGCGGCGGACGGACTCGTGGGAGTTTATCCCAACTGCAATATCGCTTTTCTCATGCTAACAAGCCGACAATGACAATGAGATGACAACGTGTAATTTAAAGAATAAGTTCTTATGACTTTAAAACAAAACGAAACTTTTCGTACTTTGCTCTTCTACTCTTTCTTTACTTTAATTAGAATTGTTACCCTGTAAAGAGATTAGAAGCTTAAAACTTTCATCGTATTGTCACGTTTAATTATCTGTTTACTTTTGATAATTAATTACGATTATGTACCTATAATTATCCCGCAAGCAATGTCAATGCATTCATTTATTGGAGGCAATTAATTATGAATCTTACTCCACGAAAACTAATCTGATTTAATTAAAAGCGGACATAATTAAAATTAAAGTGGTTCGCATTAATTTTTAATTAAAACCAACAGTATTAAACAATCTATGTATTTACATGTACAGTGTACCAAAACACGAACATTGATTTTCATTCTTGAAAATATAATTTTATATAATGAGCGGACAAAAATTCATCGGCAAAGCAAACAAAATTTTAATAATTTATGGTTTTCTGTGTATAAACATTTATCAACAAAATAAATGAAATTCAATTAATTAAATATTCACTCATTTATATTTAAATTTGAATTATCATTAATTTCCATTGCATTATACATTCATTCAGTACGTGATAAATGAGTTTTATCAGCGGGTGTAATAGCAAAACATATTAAATATTATTTTAAACAATAATAGCTGAAAAATAGTGTATCAGTATGTACTAGAAACAAAGGTTTAAATCATATATCAGGAGGAAATTGCAATTGCTATTTATTGGCATTTCTTTTCTTGCATTGCGGCGTGTAAATAATGTAGGATTTATGAGTTTATAAGTTTTTACTTTGACATTTATTGACGGTTAGAAAGCAATTTATTGCCGATCATATTGATGTGTTATTAAAGTACTAACCTACCAGTACTACTGGTTACAGTTATACTAGTTATTGTTTGGAAACATGAACTATTATAAATCTAATTGCGCGATGTGCTTCACAAGATAATACCTACAACCAACGCCTGATAGTGTACAACAAGTTGCGGTTTTGCGAACGCTATCGTATCACATGCATGTGCGATTATGCTTATGCTGTTACTACATTCATAAATTCAAGTATGTTTCGGCATAGATCAGACTTTACATTAGCAAAATTAAACTGTCAAAGTGCATATATACGTCTAAGCAAGCAACTGCTTCAAAGTTGCTTTGAAATGAATTCAAATATTTGATTTAAATTTTTATTCATTGTAATAAATTGCACTTAAAAGTTTGTGAAGATTATAATTCATTCGAGAAATAGTGGCGATGACAGTAAGCGTTAGTTGGCATGTCAGTTGCTGGCGTCAGCAGTATGAAAAGCAGGAAATCTGAATAAAATCAAATATTCCACGCCTGCTCTGCTCTTCTGCGTTGCATCGCGCCGCTTAAATTGATCCACGCATATGCATACATAGGTATATGTATAAAAGAACGAACAAAGAATCAGGCAAAACATATCGACACCCATGCACTATCACCCAAACCAAACCAAACCATGCTATCATTCAAACCGGCAGAAATAAATCCGCGCAGCGCAAACGCAAGCGAAGTAAAATGAATTGTCTAAATGATTTTTTTTTCCGCGCGGGCAGCGCATTTCGCAAATCCCTCTAGTTATGCGCAGATCCCACGGGAGCGCTTCGATTTAAAATTCAAAATGCAATCATGTGTCGGCAACAACGCATAATCAAACAGTGGCGTAAATCAAATATAAAAACACATAAAAAGTGTGCAACAAAAATTGAATGATTGGTATCATGCAGCTTACCGAGAAGAAAATCTGCAAATCGGCGTAATCGCGTTATAGACGTCCTAATAAAGGTGTTTGTTCAATTAATTACGCGATTGGCAGCGTGTACTTCGTGGAACTGACACCGTGCTTCTGTCAAAACGACGTGCACGAGGTGTTTTTAACTTAATTGCTGTCCATTCGCCGTGTCCATCCTGACTATGCAAATATGTACGTCGCGCGCAACTTGGATATTTGAATAATTCCCTCCTGTCGCTGATTGGATATGGGTCACTCGGCGCGAAGCGACACATTAGATAAGTCGGGGACATACACCAGCATTTTCATTTTCATTTCCATTTTCTCTCTATGCCAATCAAGCCCGGAATTTGAGTGACTGAATATTCATTCACTCCATTCATCCCTCTATCCATTTGTGCCATCCGGTCACCCCTTTCGCACGCAAAAATACTCATATTTTTTTATGAGTGATTAGCGCATTGCGTTGGGCGCATAATATCAATGAATTAATTATTTAATCATCTTGTGATTTGATGTGCGTCCGGCAGATTTATTCAATTTAATTGCAAGTGTGATTGACATTAAATTTCACGTTTGAATTGGGATATGATTTATTAAAATGCAAATTAAACGTAATGTAACCGAATCTGTACGCACGAGTACTTAGAATTCGAACGCGAACACAGCACGTATCATGTTTTTGTTTGATTCGTTTTTTTTACGCTGGTTTTGTTGCAGTTTTTTTGCTTCATTTTGGGCTTTTTATTGTTTGTTAATGGATTTCATAACAATGACTCACGAATGTGACAGATGCGCTGAAATTGATTATTCGGTTCTGTTTTTTATGTCACGTGTCACTCGTAAAACCGCATCTTTACGTGTTTCTTTTATTCCCAACCAATCGCAATTAAAGGAGAGATCCTACAATAAAACGAAACGTAATGATAAAGATAAAACGCACTCGTGCTTCGTACAGGAGTTTGTCATTTTTGGCTGGCTGTCTCGTCGCATGAGATAAATTGAAACAGCTTATCGTTACGTCGTCGCACTGCGATTAAAGCCAAACCCACGGCAGGAAATCAACGATTAAAACAGGCTTCAATGTGTAAACAAACCGACGCCAACGCAGGCACAAGCGCAAGCACTGAGAACTTCGCCAAGCTTTCAGCTTTCAACGTTTTAATTAAAAATTCATTCGCGCAGCCGAGCGTTGATTAAAAGATTAATTTAATAATGATCAAAGTCGTAGAATTGTGTACTTTGTTGCATATTTACAGACTTCACATGTGGACTATCACTAATTGTAATTCGGTTGATTACACAATCAAAAGCGAACTTAAATGAAAGATTTCGGGGAGAAGTAATGATTTTTGATTTAAATTTGACTTAAATTATTCGTAGGTTATGTATGAATTGCGTGTACATGATGAATGGTTCAATTAATACATCGTTTGCCTTTACTAATGAAATAATTGGCTGGTGTAGAGGCAGAGCAACACCAACAGTTCTAGCCTGTCGGGGGTGGCACAATAAATGTGCTGCCCGCGGCATTTGCCGTATGGTTGTGTGGCGTAGAAAAGCGGCGGCAATGGGGCAAATATAATAAATAATAGAATTGTTAGCCTTAGAACCAAGGCATTGAGGCTGGAGTTTGGACTTGGTCCTGATCCTGGCGCAGGAGCATATCGTAAATCGGACGATAAATAATGAAGTGTTTGCGCCATCTACTTTTCCGCTCAGCTCAGCTCAGCGTGGCTCAGATGCACTAGAAATGTGCTTATTATTGCACCCACATGTTGGTGTATGTGAAGGTATTATGGCTGCTGGTGGGTGGCTGACTTAAATATATAAATGAATTTCGGACGCGCACATAATTCTCGGTTTGATTTATTATAATAGATGGGGGGTTAACTTTTGCACAACTTTTTGGATGAAGCAAATGAAAGAAAAGCAAAAGCGTTTTGGGGATGAAAATCCTTAGCATGCAAAATCAAAACCTCGAAGTATTTAATCACAATGAAACTTTTTTAATATTATATTAAAGTTTAATCTTTTTGGTCACAAATTATTAAATGTCTTTGCCAATTTTCATTCTGAGCATTCATTTTCTCATTTGGTTTCTTTCTGCTCCTCGCTTGCGTTTACTTTCCTCGTCTGCCTCGTGCTTCATTTTTTCCCAAAACATCACTTAGGTACGTTATAGAGCAGTAGAGCGAAGAGGAAAAGGCGCTACTCCTGTGAGAAAAAATGCAACCCCGTGTACATTCGTGCAAACCTTGAAGTCTACTCTCAACTTTCACCCGCATTTGGTGCCTACCACAATTTATCTTCAGCGGCGCAAGCGCGAGCGCAATGCATGCCAACCTCACATCAGCACATAAAGTTCTTACTTTCTTACAATTTTACGCATATCGTCATTTTTCCTCTCTCGCTGACGGCGTTCATTTCCACGCTTGGTGTTTTTCTGCATGCAAAAACGAGACGGACGTACAATGCCGTCTGGAGAATCATTGAAAGCGAAAATGTACGAGAATAAAAAGAAAATAGAATGAAAAAGTGAGGTTAAAAACCTTGAGTCAAGAGTTAAAGAACACTTTTATTTAATTAAAGTTACTTAAAATATAAGGTTTTTGAGTTTTTGAAGGGAAAAAAATGAACAAACATCAATGATTAAGTTATTACTATCAAGCAAGAGGCATAAGTATGATGGGGTGCATTATTTGTTTGCAGGAAGAACGATTTCCACCAGCGCCGGACGTGACGCGGCGGCTAGGAACACTCACGCCGCTGGGAAAAGCCGACACGCCGCCGTACTACCGCGCCGCATCCGCAACGAACAGCAGCAGCACGCAGTCCTCGAGTGAGTACCATCATTCCAATTTACTGATTTATTATTTGCCTTTTCTGCGCCACCGCCGCCGCCTTTGCGCGTGCGAACCGAACATATGAACATTGGAGGCGGCAGCAGCGACGGCGGCGAGGACCTAGAACCGCAAAGCGAAAACATATACCCAAATCCTTGTCTTCGGCGCATACGAGCCGAGCCGCAGCATTGAACTTTGCGCCCCATGTCCGCCACTTTATCATTCCGATGGCATTTTAGTGCGCTTGCTGGCACACGGGGGTGGCATTCGCATGCCTCCTCCTCGATATACCATACCATACTATCTCTATTTTATGGCTTTTTTCAGTTTACTTTATTTGCTTATCACTGGCAAGATCGGCCAACAACGCCGTATAAATATGTAATGCTGATAGATTTCCGCGAAGAAAAGAAAAGAAAACGAGGCAAGTACGATTATTTGGGGATTATGAAAGGGTGCCATAAATTCTGCAAGCTAAGGAGAGCGTCGAAAAGATAGCGCTTTAATCGGCGTTCTTGGGCTTTGAGCAGCGGACGGAGATGAGGTCATTTCATAATACAGGGATTAATTGGGTTTTCCTGGCTGGATGCTTCCTTTGCTTTCTCTCGTCTTGTTTTCAACTAGGGTATAGATATCTAGATACCGTACCTGCACATGAATTTACAGAAGCTACAGTTTCCTTTTCCTACGTTTACGTTACGTCTCAATTTACGTCTGCCATGTATGTCATATCCTTCCGGCGTTGTAGGCAACCCAAGTCACAAGCGCAAGCGTGTTCAAGGATTTATAAGATATTTAATTAACAGGCAAAGAATTTTGCCAGTGCATAGACATATTATTTACATATTTAACAAACTGACAAAGACACCGCCAACAAAGGGAGTAACAAAAAGTAATCAAAGTTCATCTTAAGTTTCAATATTAATTACCTAAGTATTTCAATATTACATCAGTGGAATTTAATCAGAAAATAGCTAATTATGACTTAATTATTAATATTACGTATAATTAATTAATTGGGAATCAATTTCAGTGTAAATTTATTTAAAAATCAAAACACAGTTGCCTCACAATTGATGAACGATTCTTGTTTTGCTTTGTTATGTTTTGTGTTTTACTGCTCTGCTTTACAAATTTATTGGGATGCAATGCAAAATAATTGATTAAATTTACATGCGAGAGTTCATTGTGTTTGCAACGTGCGTTTCGCTTTTCTTCTCATTGATTTCATTTCGTATCAATCACGATAACAACCGGCCCGTTACAGGCTCATACATTTTCCATTCCCCAATTTGGCAATAAATATCGCTGAGGATTAAATATGCAATACGTGAATGTAAAATTTTAGAATCAAAATGCGTAATCTCATTGCTGTAAAATGCCAAACACTGCCTGCTGGTCGTTAATTAAGCACAAAGTGTTGTAGTAACTAAAAGACATACACTGGTGGCAACCATAGAAACTATTTTCAATAAACAAGAGCAATTAAACAGATATTGGGAGTACACTTGTAATACACGTGAAGTGGTAACACTGTATTCGTTCTATTATGTGTTCAATACACACTATCTTCCAAAATAGCATAGTTGTTGTCGTTCCCTCGAGCAAACAAACTTTATTACTGTTTCCGACTAATTAAGCGCAAATTAATGCGCTACCTACAGCTGCATCGCTCCCAAACTGCAAATATCGGGTATTAGCTTGCTTTCGACAAGTGGCTGCGGCCATGGCTACGCTGCGCTGTGCCTGCCACATCCTCAAATAACAGCGCCCACAACGAGTTTTGATTCACTTGTTCAATTAGTTCAACTTTGCGCTCGCCCATTATTTCAGGTAGTACCAACTGCACCTGACTGACAATATTTATCCGGCGAATTAATTTCTCACGCATCGCATGTGCATGCCTGCCTGCACCTGCTTATAATGTGCGAGGAAATGGAGAGTGAAAATTAACATCGAAGGACATAAATAACGACGTCGTGGCAGACGGATGCCTGCCCCGTTTGTTTACGGGGCGGCATGATAGAAGCTCTGACACGTCTGCCTCTGCCACCTACAGGCAATTTATCGCTTCAATTATCTGTATCGTAGTTTCTGCCTTCTTAAATGCGTTAAATTGAAGTTAAACGCCCGTTTTTGGCATAGATTTTCAAGTAAAAATAAATCATTTGTCGGTAAAAATGCGTCCTTTGTTGATAATTGCAAATAAAATATTTACAACAGCCTCTTGCAGCTTGGGTCTGAGGGTGTGCTGAAGTGAATGTGCGCGTAAAGAAAATATGAAAAAACTTTTTAGCCTCGGTTAATTGACGTCTGGGGAAACGTTATACGCAAATGGCCGGTTTAATCTCGCGGTTATGCTTTTAATCTGAAAATTACTTATTTACTACTAGCTTTATGCCAACCTACATGCGAGTTGGCGTATGAGCGCAATTTGTTGAGTTGTTTTATTTGCTCGTAAACTAGCAAAGCTAACATAATCAAACTACTCGAGTGCATATTTTGTTATTTTGTGTTATTTT
>NBZA01003770.1:0-17718 GCA_003054995.1 Aleochara bilineata | reverse complement strand
TGCTTCAATGATGATATGATAATAGTTACATGCATTGAATAAATATGTAAACATATGCATCTGCGCCGAGAGACTTGCTAGCAGCTTGTAATTCACGGCGGTGTCCAGTGGTGCTGCATGTAAGTTGATGACATGTGTATTTTGGCAAAGCTGGGCACTCGAGTGTTCAAGCACGAAGTGTGAACCCAGTTGGGATCTGCTTTTGCTCTGTTCTGCTCTGTGCTGATGATCGAACAGGAACGTGTCGACGATGACCAATAGACTCGGGCGGGTCGTGTAAAAGGTTTATGGGAGCTTGGCATCGCTGCTCCGGGGGCAGCTTGACATGCACACTAATTGACCCACTCTATACGTAATTAACTCCATATTGAAACATTTGACTAGTGCCATATTTCACTGAGTTACAATCATTTCATGCCTAATTCGCAAATCATTTCCCAGTGAACTGGTTATACCCTTATTGTTTTACAACTCAGTATATTATAGCTTTAATAATGTTCAATTTACTAGAAACCAGCTTAATTATTTAAACTTTTATAGCATCCCCATAGTAAACCAAATGAACGTAATTGATAAATTTATTTCAGGATAAGAAACCCGGTACCCGGGTCCCAAGAAACAATAAAAAGGCATTTTAAATGCCTCTATATGAGATTCATAAACTTGGGCTCCCAATTTAAAAACGAGCTTATTGCAGGTTCCTTCTTCTTTCTGCCTTTCTTCGCATTCTAATAGAAATACCTACGTGCAAGGAGAGTAAATATTCCATGGCGCATTTCATAATACTTAACTGGCACAGCATTTGCTTATTTTAATTTTATTTTGCTGCAGAATGCTTGGGAGTCTGTAATAGCGTAGTATTTAACCTTGTTGTCCGATGTCCAGAACGTGGCAATTTTCGAGCTTCAGAAGTTTGCAACTCAACCCCGAGCAAAAGCAAGCGCAAGCGAGGAAATAATAATAATATAAGCAAACTTCACGTGCTGAACAGTGAATGTCATCAGTGTTTCGCCAGGTTTGTTCGCAATTTAAGCCATAAATTGAATTACAACTGGGATGTATGTGGGTAGGTGTAGTGTTATTACGGAGCCACGAGGGTGTCGTTCGTATTAGGAAATCTCGGCAGTAAGTGCATATTTATTATGAGGATGTAAGTAAGATACGCAGTTGGCATTCGAGATTAGACGATAAATATTGGGCGGGAGCAGGAGGCAAAAGCAAGGACAAAACCTCATGTAATTGGATACGTTGAGATGGTACTCGGGCCCGCATCCGAATATTATCAGCAAGTGTGAAACCTATCTGGAATTATCACCCAGACCCACTAGTTATTAAGCACTTGCTCGTGCGGGGATTAAAGCTACAACCAAGTGGAGGACTTGGAATAATTATACGAGCAAGCCGCACGTTTTAATCAAAAATGTTTTCTCCAAATAAACGAAAACTTTGTCCAATTATCAGCCAACTGTAAAGGCTCTTTGGCAGTCAGGAGGCTTTAATTGATCCAGATCAGGAGTTTTCGATTTCTTTAAAGTGAAACCTCATCAATCACTGATCAATCTCATCAATCAGCTTTAAGAAGTATTCACTTAACAAAAGCGTAAGTAAGGGATTTGAACTCCACTTGTGTTCTTGGGTTCCCTCCAAGAGAACCCAATCCACATTCAGCAGATTAAGCAGCAGAATTGGCGAATAAACCGAGCCAGTGCAGTGCAGCATCTGTGTGGTTTCCAAATTTTACTTTTGTTCCAGATCCTACCGACCGACCGACCCAGATCCTCATGTAGTTTTTCATATTGTATTCGTTTCTTCTTCCTTGCAAGGCTGTGACAGCGTCAGGGTGTAACATGCCGTACATTCTCAATGTCTTTATTACCTATGTATATATTCATGCTGACATCAGTGTCTGGCAAAGGAAAAACGCGCTAAGAATGGGCGAAATTCATATTCCATGACGCAAAATAACAGAAACGAATTTAACCCCCAGGCGTGGACTGAAGAGAACGCAAAGTGAATAAAAATTATTGTTCATATTTGTTTATCATTCGCGTGCATTTTAATGGAAATAAATAAATAAATATTCCTTTCATTATAAAGTAAATGCGGAAACATTGTTCCTCCAGGAATTTCATTTTTTCCTTTTAAGGAACGAACGTTTTTGTAAAATATTTCTCATATCACTCGCGTCTCTGATATACGAGTATACCTCACTTTACTTATGGAAACATGCAGGAAAGTTTGTACGACTGACACAGTGGTATATTGTCTGGCAAGATTCACCCCGCACCACGCAGCAGAAGTCAAATGTATCTGAAAGTCAGAGAAACATACGAAACTTGCTCCAACTCAGTGCACACGTGATGTGCATTTCGTGATACCGTTCGAGGAAAATCTGGCGATTCTCTTTCACGTGAGCCAAGATCACTGAACTGTGAATTGCTGTCGACGTTTAAACTTTCATATTCGTTGTTGTGTGTGGCGCGTGGAGCTAATTAAATATTCTTAATTCAAATTCGCGTAATGAAATGAAATTCATTTGGAGGAAAGCGGCTTCCGCATGGACGTGGACATGCACATGGAGATGAAACCCATTGTATAATATGTGAAAGTAAGTGCTGCTAATCCATCCCCTAAGCTGCTAGAACGTCGCGACGCGCACCTAGCGGGTTATTAGTATGCGAATAATTGTACACTTAATATCGTTTTGAAAAGGCTTACAAGCGCCTGCCACCACATGAATGCGAAATTACTCCGCGCAGATAAGACAAACACCAGTCCTGCCGCTGCCTGTCTTTGCGTTGAAAACAATTTTCATTTTCATAGTTTCCTTCCATTTCTGGCAAATTTCATGTGAAATTTCGAGTTAATTCAATTCAGATGAATAGTTGAGCGGTGTATTTTTGTCCGCATGGGCAATCAATGTTGGTTGCAGCAAATGTTATTTAATAGTGCAGTAAGCAAATAAATACTGCATTAATATCATTTGCACAAGAACGAGTTAAAGCGTCAGTTACAGTCTGCCAATAATTGAATTGAATGTTTGATATTCGGGCGTAATTTCGTTCCTAATAATTATGATTTTGAGAACGAACATCAGTTGAACACTAAACAAACTATGCAGTCGTTTCATTCATTTCACATTGAGCTTCGACATTTTGATGGGGCATATTCAGTACAGTATGTAATGCTATTTCCACTCTGCAACTGACTCAATAATGAGATTTATTCACTTGTTTATTAATAATGATGTGTGTCTGACATGTGTCAAATTATGCTACAATAATTACTGCAACTTTACATTTGTGCAATTAATTTGTGTTGCAATACTAATTAATATCTCATCTCAATATTTATAAATATATTTTGCAATAACTGATAGTAATAACACAGATTTATTACCAAATACTGTAATTTTTAAGTCGTAAGAGCATTTTCTGGAAAGCAAAGTCGGTCGCGTTTTGAATTTACAATACAATATCTAGTCGTACATTTGCGGGAGTTGCATTTCTCCAACAGCGCATCGCGTCTTGTGCATTGTACATCCTGCCAAAGGTTGATTGCACTTACAAATTGCACGCGTCTCGTGCTTTTATCCCTGAAATACAAGAATCTTCCTTTTTACGTATTCTTGCATATTGTATTGTAAAGTATTCTGTACTGTACTTAACGAAAAATTGCTTGGTAAATAAATTTCAGAGCGCGGACTTGAAATTGAACAAGGAATTCAGTTTTGGGAAAGCTAATGGTGCCAATAGATGGGAACGTGGGTGGGTTTGGATCTTTTTGGATGACCAGCGACCGAGTGCTAAGTGACCCATCAGTATTCATAGCATCTATTGGCACTGTGCGCATTATCATTGTCTTGCGGGCAGACTATGCCGCCCTCAGCGCAAGCTCCGAACTTCACAGAGTTCGACGCGGAAAGTTCGGATTCAATTGGAACCGCTTAAGTTGTTCACACGCAACTGCCGACCGCAGCCTCCTGTCGAGGAGGATTATAGGATGAGAAAGCTTTTTCAAAACTGCTTACTTGCTCTCACTTGTCCTAATGTCTCCTGCACCCAGAGAAGTGCTCCATGGGCACTTGTTGTGTTTACCAATGAATCATTCAATGTCCTCAAGAGGAAAAAAGAAATTTGATATTTTTAATTAAAATCTTCTCTGTTTCCTTGAAATTTCTTGCATTTGTAAATCAATTACAAAATAAATATTTTGGATACAGCAATAATACAATAAAATCAACATCAGTATCTGTCGTGATATCCTGCCTGAAGGCAAAGCAAATGAAGGTGAATTTATAGCAAACACAAACGCACACATTGTTTTGCATGACGTGCGTGGCAGCCTCTTCGTGATCAAAACGAAATTAAAAGAGAAACGAGGAAATGAATGCCCATGGGTGAGCGGCGTAAGAGAAAGCGCCCCAGCACAGCGCTAAGCATCCATCCCTAACCCACTGTCCGAAATTCGCCGCAGCACTTTTCATCGATCATTCGCCGCACGAACGATTGGATACAAACAATCCATTTGAATCGCATTGAGAGGCGGGTTATTTATGCATTTTGCGTACAATGGCACTGGCGTAACACGCCAGGCACTTATCTTTTCCAGGACGTTTGCTGCCTCCCATCGAGTATCGACTGCTGGCGACAATAAAGCGATACAATAGTCAGCAGCCGTAAAGCGACAGCATATTGACTATTAAAAATTATGATCTTTTTTCAAAATGTTTCACTTGTGAATCCTAAGACAATATAGGGGGAAGCAGTATCACAGTGTGGGGTGAGTTTGAGTACATTTATCTTCGACTGAGAGCAAATCTTGTTGCGCTTGCGCTTGTGAGTGTAGCTGCTTTTTTAGGATGTAGCATGCCCAACTCAATGTTGAAAAGCTTTATCATAAAGTATTCTGTCTTTTTCAACGCACTTGCCTTACTTACTTACTTCCTTACTTGCTTGCTGGCTGGTTGCTTGGTTTCTTGCCGACTGCACTGCTGATACACATCTAACAAAAGTCGCCCGAAGCAAGAAGAACTCGAATTTAAATATTCTACTTTCTTATCTCAGCAAGACAACGTAAATTATGCACGTCAACCTCGGTTTGTTACGTCAATATGTACTGATTTATTATTAATTACTTCTCACAACAAGAAAAGTTACACAATTGCAAGAAATTCAATTGATTAATTAATTATTTATAGACGCCACCCTTGTAGTTTTTAATTAAAAATATATTTTAAGGTTGATTTCTCGTAGTTTTTAACTTAAAATTTAAAATCATAGCTGGTTGATGGCAAGAAGGTAAACTAAAGATGTAAACCAAACATCTGCGCGGCAATAACTGTTAGTTATATTTTCACGTTCGATATCAAAAGACAACAAAGCGCCTGGATTACACAGAGCACAACGTTAGAGATAGGGAAACATAATACAAATCCTCCACAAACTAAAGTCTGAATCTCATTAAGACTCAATTTATTCTATTTCATTGTATTTTTGAATGAAATTCTTTGATGCACATCAGGAATTGTTTCGCTTAACGATGAAATGTTTCGGACGTTTTTCGTCAGCCTTGCTGCCTCAAAGCTGCAACTTGCAGATTGTATTTATATGCAAGGTAAATGAATTTATTCCGGGCCTTTACGATTCCAAAACGCGCTACAGTTTCGTTTCGTTTCGGTTCGCGATGCGATGGAGCTGCAAACAAAACGCGCCTGACATTTCACAGAGGTGGAGGCGCACTGCTAGTCAGTCAGTCAGGCATTCATTCACTGCTGGTGCAGGGCACATTCGTCAATTAACCTTTCTACTGTTTTCCACGCGCCCACCGTGCTTTTCCTTGATTTTCCGCCTGTTTACCCGACTCCGACACGCCAGCCTTTGCGTCAAAAACGTGCATGTAACGCTCACGATCAGCTACAACATTGCAGCAGAAAAACATACCAACATACCGAGTGTGCGTACAAGACTCTGCGATATTGAAAGTTGCAAAGCAAAGGCGTCAAAATTAGTGAAACTGTGACTAAGCGCTAATGATTCAAGCAAGGCCATATTAACCTAATTTGCAAACATCCAACAGTCATTTATCCTTAATCTTAAGCGCCGCTCGGCTCCCTGTCAGAACATCCTTATTCAGGCTGCCTTAAGACAGCCTAAGAAGAAAGTAAAATATTCCGTTTTATTACCACACAAAAACGAACTCGGCCCGAAGTTTGAACGCACATATTACTGCGGTATTCTGTTGCTCTGCTATTGCGTTAACTTCCTGCAATCTCAAAGGACTCTTCCATCGTTGAAACGCAAAATTAAGGACGAAAATGACTGTAACCTGATTACTCACCAGTGTAATTAGTCACTCCTTTATTAAACATTTTTAAAATTTAAGAATTATCATTTTTGTTAAATTATTTAAAAATTAACCAAGGACTAAGATTTAAGATTTGAGTCAACGAAGATTATGAATTTCTGAGAACAAGGATTAGACAGTCTGTTATACATATTGAGTAAAAATAAATAATTGCTGAAGCCGTGGCGTGGCTGAAGAGCTTGTCGAAGGGAAATCCTTGAAAATACGCGCACATAATATGTACTTTCCGCTAATAATATAGCATCTACTAATTGCTTCGAACGCACAAACGCCCTCGCCTTGAGCCTCATCTTGAACTTTATTATTAACGCCAGGATAACGATTATTCGGCGGCGTTAGCGTGCTTAAGATAAAAGTAAAACAATGCAGATAATTTCCCGGCATGTGCTCGAACGGTGCGTGGCAAAGTTCAGGCATTTAGCGCACTAACTAAAGCTTTCAGGAGGAACTCTTTCCTTCTCGCCGCATGAAGGATCTCCTCAGCTCTTGCGTTTGCTTTTACTGGCAAAAATTACCATTGCGTGTTCTTCATCCGCAACTACTTACTTCCTGCACATACGAGTATGTAATGCACATAGAGAAACTTGAACAAACTCAGTGCGAAAAACTAACAACAATCTTCGATGGCCACAGGCACGAACATGCCAGGATAAACCTCATTTTCATTTGCACTTGCAATAAAAATAAAATACCTATGCACACTCATGGTATTGTCATAGAAAAATACAAAAACCAAACAAAACAGATTATTTTTGTAGAGTTCGTAGAGCCTACTGAATAAAAACTGAAAACCCTCATAAAATCTTGTTTTATTAAATGTTGGTAACGGCCAGCAAATGGTAATTGAAAATAGTAGGTGAATGAATATTATTAATGTTCATATTCATGTACAAGTTGCACTGCATGCGCTGCTAATTGCTCTTTGTTGTTAGTTAAAAATATGTATGCGCATAACGCATCAATGAATGCGAAAATTTATCTTGCTTTCTGGCCCTCGAACACACCATAAAATGCACTCAATTAAATATTTCAACTGGAATATGACAGTAAATCAGAGTAGATAGGTATATTTAATTAGCAGCTAATGAAATGAAATGTTTCAAGTCAATTGACCGGCTGCGACATGACAAACGCTAGTTAAAGCTGAAATTTATAGCAGTTTATAATTGATCGCAGTGGAAGTCACTGAATTATTACATAGAACAGTAGTTATCAATCACTGTGGTGATCAACAAAGAGCGCGACTAGCATGGAAATGCACTTCTTTATTCGCCGGCGGCGGAAAAATATTGCCTATGCTTTGGATGCAAATGTTATCGTCGAGCGAGGACGGATAATAAACGGGCATTGCTTTCGGTGGGTTTTTTCTTTTTTACCTGCATTGGGGTCCATCGCGGCGGCGGCAAACGCGACGCTGACGAGCAGGATCAAGAGGCAGCAGGCGAAGCCTCCACCGGCACCGGGGGCAGCGGTAGCGAGCGCGAGCCGCGCGTTCTTAGCGTCCATGTGTGGCGGAGAGCACTTTGCGTTGCGCGTGCAGCATGCCGACTGACGGTGCCGGCTGTGGAGGCGGCATTGCCATTGCCACCACCGACGGCAGGCGCACGCGTCTATTGCGCGCATAACTGACCTGCACAATGCGAAACCCGAACGTGCTAAAGATGAGTCTAACTAGACTCTTCTCTTCTCTCCTCTCCTCTCCACGGTGTGTCGCGGGCGATGTTTTGTCTGCCTGCCAATAAACAATTCGTTTGGCTGCGTACACACGCTGAGAATTCCAGAGAGTGTTAATAAATTTTTAGTGGCAGGTTGAGCGAGCGAGCTCTAATAATCGAAATTGGAATGCGCGTCCTGCCGCCACAATGGGACTTGTCGAAGCGATGGCTGTCGTGTTATCGTTTGAATTTCATTGCATATTCAATATGCGATGGCCGTTTGTTGGTGAACTTCATGACAATCATGTCATTGTTCGGATTCTGATTCGTTTTATACGCATGTTGGTCTTATTTATATGCGCTTATATTCAGTTTGTGTGGCTAATAAATTTTATGCATTCAATTTATCACCATAATTTTGAATAACATTCTCATCGAATCCGACATTTCAACAGAAATCGTCAAGAATTTAATTAAAAAATGCGAATGATTGATACCTTCTTCTGTCATCGCGTTATACCTACCTATTTAAGTTTCATTTAAAACTCACTTTGTTTATAGAAAAAAACTTTTCAATATTTTTAGCTTGAATGCAATAAAAGAGACTAATTAAAAGCCAGCACAGAAGTGAGGTGAAGTGTTGATGTTGTGATTATTTTATTCCTGACACAATGAAAAGCGTAATGTGTAAATAATAGCGTTGTAAAACAATAGAAATAAAAAATTGCTGAAATGCCCCAGCTTGCCATTCATTTTTCACTATTCTACACTGTTATGGACGGAAGCTAACGAGTTGGTTATTAATTGCGTGTGTCGTGTACACAAATTGCGTGTGCATTTAATGGCGATTATGTTAATTAGGATAACAATAAATAAACTACCCATGTAGTATACATAAAAGCGACTACACATAAGTGGCATAAATAGTTAATTAACCAACAAGCACAAGCGCAATCGCGTCAGCGCGCGTGCTTTATCGCTCTAACGGCCTGTAATCCATCAGAGATTTCTTCATTCCCAACATATTGTGGTATTCAGTCCAGAAATGTTTACGGAATTTGAATCAAAAACGAGAATATTTCTAGTGGAAACGTCAATCCCTCAATCAATTAAATTAAATTAAAGTGGCAATTTAAAATGCAGATAATTATTAGTGCATAGCGTGTGGGCCAACCAAAATTGTTAATTAATTTAATTATTGCGCCAATTGCCGAGGGAGTATTAAAACACTGCGCCAATTGTAGCCGCATAAAACGCTCGCGTTTGTGTTGGATTCACAAGCATACGCAATTAATTTCCAACCGGCGAATACGCTCCTGTCTGGTGCTTATAAAAGCAGCTATACTGCCCGTTCCCAGGACTAGTATTTTCCGTTTCATTACATTTTGTTGCAATTTTGCGCGGCTGCACAGGTGGACAATGAGAGCAATGAAAGAGATTGGTTGGTGGACAACAGTTTGCTGGCAAAAAGTGTCCATATTCTTAAAAAGCCGCTTTTGCCTCCTGAATTCTGAAGCAGATTTAATAAAACATTGAACGCGCCTTGGCTCCCTGCAAGAAATGCAAATATAAGTGAGACATTATTCCGCGCGCACAGCAAACACCAGCGATTCGACGTTAAATGGAAATCTAGTCTTATTTTATCTGTGACTGACTTCACTTGTAATTTAAAGTTTTCAAATTTCAAACCAACTTAATGTGGTTACGATGCTTTCCGTCAGCAAAAAATAAAATTAAAACATTCTCTTCTCTTTCATCCTGCACTGAGAGTGACGGAATTTTACAAACAACGCCAACGTTCGCTAGGTTTGGTTAAGTACAAATACCCAATTTGCCTGATGTGTTTGCTTTGGCCCCGTTTCCTCTCAAAAAAGTTTCACTTTATCTGACCGGCTAGGATCAGATGCTCGTGTGGGTTTTGAATAAATTCGTCTGGATAAAAATCAAATAAAGCTTTATCGAACATTCGGCCCTTTGGCGGCGTTAAATGAGACAAGAAAACAAAGCAAAGTTGAAATATTTGAATGTGAAAAGAAGTAGAACCTCATAACAACCATTATGTTATCATCATGACTTATTACTCTCTGGACCCTTTTACAACCTTGCCGTATCGGAATCGAACCGAAAGGGCCCACCTGCGACTTCATTTCAATAAAATACGACGGGAATTCACAGACTGTACGGTGTTTCTTTCATGTAGACGGTGCGCTGCGCTGTTTGCAGAAAATAAGTAAGCACCCAAGGCCACCGCAGGACTTTTATAATAGCATTCGGCGCTCTTAACTTCGGCAACTTTGAAAAAGCGAATTCAATTACTAGGAAGAAATGTGCAAAGGTCTCAAAATTGCGGACGGCCGCGGCGTACGAGGGGATATTAAACAACCTGGAGACGTACGTTTTAATAGTTCCTGCGCCAAAGGAAATATTGAAACGAATTATTTATTGCGCGTAGCAAATACCGTTCCTTCGTATACTTGCTTCTAGATAGACTGAAACATAAATGCCGAAACCATGAAACAAAACATATTTTCCTGAATAACTCACCATATACGCGCATTGTTTTCAAATTCAAGTTCAAATCATTTATTGTTTCGCAAACGTGCTGCAGCAAGGGCTGAAATAATGCGACGGAAATAAAGAAAAATAGCACAAGAGGAGCAGAAACAGCATGAGGTGTAGTCAAGCGTAAGACAGAGAACACAACGTGCCATCAGCAAACGAGTATCGAAAAATATGCATGTTAAACGAGTGTACAAGCAATAAATTTTCCCAGCTACGAATTTTCGTCGTATTTGCTGAGGCGCTTCGTATTCATTTCTGTTTGTTTTTGCACTGCTGCTGTTCGAATATGCGTAAAAATAGGAGCAACCATAAAGTATACGGCGCTTGCATAGAAATGTTACATTGTTTTATTATCATGCCAGGCTAGCCTAGCCAACAGTTAATTTTTTACAGATTTCTGTAATTCTGAATTTCTACAAGAAAACTACTTAAAATTCTTAAGATTTCTCCAAGAGACCATTGAATAAGTAACGGATTACCTGTTGCTATCAGTCGTATATCTTTGTCACCTATCTACCCCCGAAAATCTGACAAGAATATTTATTTCATTCGGTGGCTTCTTTGCCTTTCTGTCTTCAAGAAATAAAGTCGTTTCTCCGCAAATCCTTCAGTTTGTTTTGCCGACAGACAGCTTTTGATCGGCGCGTGCTTTATTTATCTAGATTTCAGCAAAACGGACCGGAAGTGTGGAGCCAGAGAGGAAAAAAGACAATTGGCTCCAAGGATTAGGTTCCCAGTTGCAGTCGTCGGCAGGGGACAAATAATTCCAACGCAAATGAAATGAAATTTCAATTCGCGTGCAGCCGCCAAGCCGACGCTCCGTATAATTGCAAATATCCTTCAATTGGAATTCAAATTTTCCGAAAACAAAGGGCACTCTGTTTGCCCATCGCGATCAAATCAAAATTCTGCGAGACTTGTTATTTCTCTGCTGCTCTGTGTCCCGTCCTGTCGACTTAAACGCCAATCTCTGCAAGCAAGTGGCTCGCTGGTTATTGTACACTCCGTACGTAAATGGAAATGTTTTTCGGGCATTTTCTGGCTTGAATTGTCATTTTGCAAACCTGCAGCCGGAATCCGATGAAATGAATACAAGTCATGAAGAGGATCAATGGGTATTTCAATTTTCAATTAACTGGAGAGCCCACTGAACGAGCAACAAATAAATACACAACAAAAAGATTTGTGCAGTTTTTTCTATGATTATTGTGCCATTTCCACAACAAAACCTAAAGTTTGTAGGTCTGTCGTTTCGCGCCAACAAAATGCTGCGGTTCTGTGATGCGGTCAGCAACCTGCAATTGTTTTTGATTTCTTGCATGCATCCGCAGGCTTGCGCGCTCTCATTACGTTTTTACGTATTGTTTTCCTCTAGCGGTATCTTTGGTCTAACAGGATTTGCTGTGCGTTCGTCGAAGAGGAAAGCTAGACGAGCTCAAGCTCAAGTTGGTTCAAAGCGGCCGACATGCGAGGTGCTCTTGTGATGTGGCCGTGTATTCCCTCGGGCACATTGCTGGGCAGCTGCATCAAGCTGTTAACGTCGACTGCACGAAGATCTCGCGTATTTCCTTTTATCAACTCAATTATATTTCTGGGGCTCAACAATGTCCGATCTCCGTTCTTAAACGCTGCCACTTGTCAGCGAAAGGAGCTCAGCCACGAACGCGCGCTCCGAATAACGATTGATTGTCTGGAGAAAGTTTCCAACACAAACATCAAGAAATATAACAATTTGTTGTGATATTTGATGTGATAAATGAAATGTTCCCTTCGATCAATTTATTTATTCCTTGCCCTGACGCATCATTAATTTAATTGCGTGTTCGCGCAGGTTTTCAGGATTCAGCTGCTAATTAATATCCTGCAACGTTAATTAATAACATATTAACTTAATTAATGTTTATTTGTTTACATTAACGTTTATTTTTAACAATTTCAAGCAGGAAAACTACTGTAAATGAATTATTTGCTATGCAAGAGGTAAATAATGATTTTCAGGAGAAAATCCTGAAGAAAATTAATGATATTCTTCAAGTTTACCTTTCTTCCTATGAGGATTTTGCTTACCACTTGCCACTCTTCACTTTCCTCATCTCTTCACTTAACGTAATTTTATGCAAAAGTTTAGCAAGCTTTACTGCATTAATTCGCGAGACTTTTAATATTCAACGACTTCCTCCAACCTCACACTTTATATATAATGTTACAATGTTTAGAACGCAAAGCTTTGGTTATGTTGCAGCCGTAATTTTTCCTCTACTCGCCCTATTTTTTTATTGCATTAATAGATAGAAGAAGACGTAGGGTTTAAGTTATTATTTGTTTCGCGAGACTGAGTCCCAGGAAAGTTTGGCGCATGTTGGAGAACTCAAAAAGTTTTGACATGTAGGCAGTAATGATCTAAAAATATTGAGATTTTCGTAATCTGTCTTGTCTAATAATTAATAACTTACTGATCAAAAAAGTAGTTCAACGCCTGGCAAACTTCTTCTTGATACGACACTGAGATAAATAGATGCGAAGCGCACTGATTTACGCACCACCACGTGTTATATTAATGGTAAGTACTAATTAAGGAGCAAACAATCAGTTCATGACTTATTGTGTGTTTTAGTGTCCCATATCCTTGTTGCTTTGGACTCTAGAGTATACTTGAGAGCAGACATCAGTAACGTTGATTATAAATCACCTACAATGGATTTTCGTATAGACATAGACGAATATGATTTGGTGATTCTTGAAGAAGTGTAACTTGCAAGATATTGGCCAATTCTTAAGCCAGAAAAGACCACCAAGAGGCCAGCTGATGAGTAAGTAGAAGAGTAATTACGTTACACTCAGGGCGCGTATCAGTAGGAAGAAGAGTTTCTCTAATAGAATCGCTGGAACTTTTGTCTGCTGGAAGCCTGATTTAAACAGAGCTCGTATTTGAATGATAATAGCACAACAGTGGCGTGAAGTTGACGCGCGATTCCGTCAATGTTCTTTCCCTTGTCTTACCGATGAAGCGTGTGCTTCGCTTTTGCGCTGGTTCTAAGCCACAAATGCTGCGAATACGGCGATAAGCCTTTTGTAAGCCCCCGCTAAACAGTGGTGGCTTTCATGTCACTGAGTTCGATTCAAACGCGAAGCCACTCACTTGAATCGTCGTCAATGAAAAATATACCTTTGTCCTTGCCTGAGCTACAGCAACAGCAGGCATCAGCGTTAGCGATATCACCACAATGAGGCGCCGTTATTGGCATTTGCCTTCAATTCACTAGGATGTCTGATGTTGCCTGCTCGTTACGTGCCAGAGTCAGTGAAAACTAGAGCTTTTCATTATGTCTTCGTTAAGGTAAATAGACATCAGATACAATATTGAAAGTCATCTCGTCTGTAGGACGACCGCGCTTGCAATTGTCAATTTGCATTCAAGTTAAATGAGTACAAATGCAAAGCGAGTTATCGATACCTCTCGAGATGAATATTCCAGCCACGTCTGGTGTATCCTGTCGACATCATTTTCGTATTGATTTCATACTGAAATAATGCTGTTCCCAGCATCTTTGCTCTCTGATAAACGTGGTTTGTTCTTATTCTCGTGCATTTTATGATGTCACTTCCTCTCACGTTCGGTTTTCATTTATTTTTTGTATTTTCTTGTGATTATTCAAGTGTTTTTCGTATTTCTGCTTACAGTAAAAGAAAGGAAATTAATTTCTGGGGAATGATATCTTAGCTTAGAGATATCTACTGTTGGCTTGTCCTGCGTGCACGAATCAGAGACAATTATATAATGATGGCTAAGACTAAATCCCAGCAGCGCAAGAGCAAGATCATCCAGATTAATGCTAAAAGGAAAGTTGAGCGCCTTAAAAAGTGACTTCGCCAGAATTTAATTACGTAATGTATTCAAATCGATAAGTATCGCGAGCTTCGTCGTTGTTGATGCAATCAGGCGATTGAGCCCAGCGCCGAACCGACAAAAGAGACAAAAAGCGATGTCGAAACGCACGATACAACACAACACGACATCGAAATAAAATAAAACAAAGCCAAACGAAGTAAAGGCAGAATTAGCCAAGTTCACGAGTCGGGGCTCAGGAATCAAATGTCTCCTTTGTTTTTGCGGCGGTTGACCTTTTTCCCAAGACGTTGGTATTTATTTATGATAAATCACTTAAACCTCGTTGATAATGCCTGTCATTTTGTGTCTCTTTCAGGATATCAGCTGCTATTGTAATTCAGCGAAGAAGGAGAAATATATGAATATTTAGATTCATATTCCATTATGTGCTTGCGCAATTAGAAATGTTCCGAAATTAATTCAAGTCAAGTGCATGTCAGGGTTTGAACCCTTCTTGGTCGAGGGCCATATCCAATGACTGTTCGAGGGTAAATAATTGGTGCATTGCTCAGTCATCACTCGAGTGCATCACCTAACCAGGAACATGTATGTATTTCAAGTTATAGCCAATGTGTGTTGAAATTTGCTCGCGAATATTTAAACTTGCGTAAAATTGGTGGAAAACTGGTGGAAAACTTGACTCCTGCGCCATCTCACGACTGCGTATTCAAAATTGCCGTGTGATGGCGCAACGTTGTAGGAACTGCAGGATAAATTCCACGATCAAACGTTAAAATTCTTAAAACTTGATACAATCTATAGTAATTCTAATTGCCAATGAGCTTTTCATTTTCGTATGATAAAAGAACAACTTTTTCATAT
Source organism: Aleochara bilineata (assembly GCA_003054995.1). Classification (NCBI taxonomy): domain Eukaryota; kingdom Metazoa; phylum Arthropoda; class Insecta; order Coleoptera; family Staphylinidae; genus Aleochara; species Aleochara bilineata. The sequence goes on along the minus strand of NBZA01003770.1, from coordinate 2,424 downwards.
GAAAAATCTGTTAGTTATTAAAGTAAGAGTTTTTTTTCGAGAAAAAGTAGCATGTTGAATAGACATGCCTAAAAGTTAGTTACCTGGAACTATGAATTCATCACAAATCACAAGCAACAATAGAGCCGAGTAATAGAAATTTTCAAGCAAGCATACACAACGCATGAGAATAGCTGGCTGAACGCGCTGAGTTTGCAACACGTTCGTAGAGACACAATGCCGTTGCAATAGAGAGAGATTTGCATGTTATTCACGTAATCATGCCATACACGTAACGGTTGTTTGTCGTATCAATTCCACCTGAAAATCAGCCATCAGCCAGGACGAGAAGTCCTGACAGTTCATTTGAATTCTCTCTCACAGAGTCACTCGTAAGGAGCAAAAATTCAGCGAAAGCTTGGTTTGCGCAATGATTAAAAGTTTTAATTGCGTGGAAAACCATACAAAGCAACGCATGTTTTGTATGCCTTTCAATGAGCAAAGCAAACGGAGAAAAGAAAACTTCTTTGTGTGTTATTAAGGTACCTAATCATTATGCTGCATTGACATAAATTTCTAAAGATACGAGAAGGGAAGAAGAACTGAAGGCAGAAAACGAACAAAACATTCAAGCAATTGACAGACTTTGATAATAATTCTCAGACCTTAGTCCTAAGTGCGTGTTTACGTCGTTAATTACATTCTATTGCCAATTTTCTAAAATTCGGTCTCTAATTACGCTCCCGCTCGTGAAATAAATGTTAGATGATGCTTTCCCAGAATTTGCATTAGTCGTGAGTGCAGCTCTCTTATCAACTATAATGAAGCCTAAGTTGAAGTCGAAGTCGAAACCAGCCAGGTGGAAACTAACTTGAATGAATGCAAGCAAAGAAATTAATTATTAATTAACAATCCTCTACAATTCGACGACAAATCGTGAATTATTCTTCTTGTAATTTTCTCCAGCGCAGCGTGTTTCAAGTTCTACAAAGTTTGGTCTGTTTATTTTCGAATGCATCTGATGTAATTAATTAGTGCTTTATCTATATTTGCAATTCGATTTTAAATTGATTAATACTTAACTAAAATTGATAATAATTTGAAATGAATACCATGTACGTTTTGTTTTTGAAGATGGTTTTATAAACAAGTTTCTGTTTACAATCCATATTTGAGTGGAGCGCACGCGTTGCGGCACGTTCGGCGCCGCCGCCGACCGCCGGCTGCATTTTCCGCCGCGCTTTTCCACTTTCCGCATTCCGGCGGCGCGTCAGTTCGTCGGCGGCGTCATGCGGCGCACCTCGACGCTCTTCTCATGGATGGTGTACGCGTTCCTGTTCCAACCGCGACACTCGCTGGGGTTTGCGTCTTGCTAGTTCATCTCGCTTCTTCATCAGCTGTTTGGGCTAAACAATTAGGTAACTTAATATTAATCACAAATTACCATATTTCAAGCTTTTAAAATTAAAATTAACCAAAGTTGCTGCTTTAAACCAAACTGGTAATTGGATATTTGATTCGATTTTATTCACTTTACACCATTTGTAGTCATAACAAAACATTTCCTCTATTATTGCGCATTTCGACGAGTTGCGGTTAAACTAATTGACAATCAAATTGAATTTTGTAATCGAAATAACAGTTTGATTGTTGTTCACTCAAAAACATCAATGATATAATTAATTATAACTGTAAACGCTGTAAATTTTTAAATGTACATTGCATTTGCGTGAGAAATTACATAAACGTAGGAACTAATTGTTTTTGGAAATAGAATACACACAATATCCATCAAAACATAATAGAAAATAGACGAGGCACCGGCGCGCGATTTGTTACTTTAAGCAATTAGAACGCAGTCATGCCGTGAGCTGAAACGATGAAAGTCTAGCGCTCTAGCCTGACTTGCAATGAATAAACGGCGAATTTCAACGAATAATTAAATCCTCAATAAGCAGTTGCGAAATGGGATTGAGCGCCACGCGCCGTTAATCTCGCGCTTAAGCGCCAAGCGCCACCTTTTCACGATTTTCTCCCGGAGCTCGCGCATTACGCATTCTCACGTTACGCGCCCCGTCATACAAGCTGATTTATAATTATTATCTGTCATTCTGATAAAGATTAGAAGGCGGCGCACACTCACCGAGACGTTCATTAGTCATCTCAATGCTGCCCTTGCGTTTCGTTTCCGCGATGCTGCGCTGCTGCGTTTGAGTGGAGTTTGCGTTGTGATTTGAATTTCATTTCCATTTTCCATTAAGTGGCATTTAGACGTTTGCAATCTTCGTGTCCGCCGGTTTGTGTTTTCTCTGAGGGTAGCTTTAATGTTTTTGAAAGCAAAGAAAGCAAATAATCGTTCGAGATTTATGAATGCCAATGAGCATTTCACTCTGAGGCTATGCACAATCGCAGTTAGTATTCCAATGAAAATAACGTATAACAGGA
>NBZA01003748.1:0-10121 GCA_003054995.1 Aleochara bilineata | reverse complement strand
GAAGCCCAGTGCCTCAAGTGCATGCAGTGCACTTGAGCAACATCAAGGATGACATCACTGCAGGCTGCATTAGCAGCGAACTTGGTCTCTCTGCTTATTCCTATAATAACTTGATTTTTATAACGTCTTTGAAAACTTTAAGCCAATTACCTAACTGTGATAAGTATGGCGATGTGACCCTTTGTTCACATTCAGACAGAGTTTACGATTTAAAAATTGCCGGAAAACTTCTCCACTCTGCCAGTAATGATAAAACTGTAAAAGTTTTCAACTTGTTGGATTATTCCCTGCAGGGCACATACCATGGTCATAACTATCCAGTTTATTGCTTGGCAACCAACCCAGCAGCACCCTTGTTTGTGTCTGGGTCTTACGATCACACCTGTCGGCTCTGGGACTACGAATCTAAGACTACGCTGAGGTTATACGCCGGCCATTTGCAAGAGGTCACGTCGTTGGCTTTCCATTCAAACGGGAAGTATTTCGTTTCGGGTTCTGCAGACCGGACACTGCGTATGTGGAGCATTGATGAGCCTGGGCCAGTGAGGTTGTTCCTTGGAAGTACAGGAATCATCTACGCAGCGGCTTTCAGCAGCGATGGCAAGATGGTGGCCACTGCAGGCGATGAAAAAACCATTCGCATTTGGGACATAACTAAAGGAAACCAAATCAGCGAAATTAAAACCCAGCACTCCCAGGGGGAAGGATTCATCTCGCGGTTGGTCTGGTGCAAGAACGATGCATTGATATGCAGTGGAAGTAACTCAGGCGTAGTGCAGTTGTGGAACGCGCAAAATCACAACTCAAGGGCCAACAATGATGCGTTACAAACCCACAAGTTGGAGGGCAAACTTTTAGATATGAACTTATTCAGGGAATGCGTGAATTGTCTGACTGCGCAAAGCGGAACTTCTTCGATGTCAGTCCCGAGTGTTTTTTATTAGTTTCTCTTGTTATGTTATGTTGCAGGAAAATTTCAGAGTTTTTACTGCTCAGAGACACCACGCTTATACCAAACGTCCTCTGGTTCGAGTACACAAACACGCGGCAAGAAGTGCGCGCGCGGAGTCGCAAGCTCGTGAGCATGAAGTCTCAATGACACATGTTCTATCGCGATTTTGACCTGGACATATGTCGCCGGTTCGTGCGCTACGTATGGTCGAATAAGCGCTAACCATTCAAACAAAGAAAAGAATTTATAAAAGTTTATGAGATATTCGTATAGATGATATTATATATCGGTAAAGAAATAGCAGCTTAACTTATGTAAAATTTTGTTACTACTCTTGAGGAGGTTGTGTATGTGTTATTACGAAAATTTATTTATAAAATATCGGCGAGAGATTATTATTGTAAAACATGCACAACTCTCCGCACAATTAGTCTCAACACTTTTTATTGAGATTATTTTGTCCTATATGCATATGATATCCTTTATATTTGTAATACCCAAGCAATAATTACTTAAGACTAGAAGGGTTTGTCACGTTTACGTTTTCTAAGACTGCATAACATAATAAGTTACGCCTTATGTTGAGTTACTCCTTCCTCGAACGCAACAAGCCATTTTGGTGTTAGATCTTTTGTCGTAAATGCAAAGATACGTCGTTTTGTAATTTTTAACAATAAATTGTACGGTGTATATGTATATGTAACGCTCAATAATTATGTATATAATTTTCATTTTTTGTACAATTAACAATCAGGTACAGACGCATGTACAAATCAATGAATGAACCCAGCAATTTGCGAACTGTAATTATTCACCCTGTAATTACTTCTTTGCATATTTCATCAATTTGTCTAACATTTATTCAGCGCCGGGGGGCAATAGCTTTCAGTTCCAGATCTCCATACAACATGGTTGAGAATTTCTTTGCGCTTAATGTGAAAATCCTCAAAGGATCGGGCATTTATCCGCCGCAGTCAAAGACAAGATGGAGGCGCGCTTTGATTTGGAGTTTCAACATTGCTTGCGTGTTTTATTCGATGATTTACTTCACGATTGCAGAGCTTGCCGCCTTGAAAGAGTCATCCGCCAATATTGCGGATCTGGTGAAGAATCTGAACATGTCAATGTCATTTATTCTAACTTTGTTGAAAATATCAGTGTGGTTTTGTAAGTATTCTGAGTTGACGGAGATCATGGATGCGCTCCAGAGCACTTCGAGGAAGTTTACTGCAGTTGAAGACTTTAACCCTGGAGAAATCCTCGCAAATGAGAAAAAGTCAAAGGATCGCTTGACATACACATTTTTCATCTTGGCTTTTACCGTGCCCACGTCTGCCTGTATGCTTACCCTGGTCAATTTGATTTTGAACTTGCAAAGTGACAATTTCAAGCTGGAAAGCCTCAAGTTGCCTTATCATAGTTACGTGCCGTTTGATTACAGAGTGTCTGCCCTACAGTATTCTTACGCCGTTATTTATCAATGCTTGGCTCTTTTAAGCTGTGGTATGATTACCGTGGGTAAGCATGTAATTTTTTGTCAAGATACTGTCCACTTATAAATAACTTTAAGGATTTGATATGCTATTCTACAGTATAGTTTCCTTCACAAGCACGCATTTGGTGCTTTTACAAGGCGCTTTCAGAACAATTGGTCCAAAAACAAGATTGGATGTTAAAAATTCGCAAGAAGAACTAGAAACTCGTATGTATTATAATCTACGTGAATCTATCCAACATTTGCAACTGATTCTTAGGTACGATTGGTTGTTTAAAACCGCAGTTTTGTGCAGAAAATTCTATTTTTGTTGTTGCAGATTTTGTGAAAAATTAGAGTCAATTTTCCGTTACCTCCTTCTAGCTCAGATTCTTGTATCTTTGATAGTATTCTGTACATGTTTATACATCGTGTCAACGGTAAACTTCCACACTGCGCATGAATATTTAAACTATGTAGGAAAGTTTTTAGATCCCCAATGGCAATGAGATTGCCTACATGCTTGCAATAGAAAACCAACTAATGCTGTATTGTTATGCTGGAAATAAACTGACCGCACGTGCCGCTGGGATACCTAATGCTATATTTGCCAGCGAATGGTATGCCACGAAAAGCAAAAGATATCGTACCAACGTTCTTTTTACTATAATGCGAATGACAAAACCGATATATTTAACTGCTGGGCGATTCACCGTGATGACACTGGCAACATTTGTTACGGTAAACGTTTAAACGTTAAACTTTTATACCTAATCAAACAATTTGCTTCATTGTAGATTGGACGTGGTTCATATTCACTACTGGCTGTGTTAAAAAGCAGCCGTAATTAAGTAAAATTTGCATACTTACGGTAGCATTAGCTGTTTTTGTCATTTGTTTATTTTGGTGGTTTGGATGTTAAAATATTACACTTATCGTGACTGCTCTGCGTCATGTATTCGTCATCTGCGTCATTGGAGTTACCGGAGGGATTCACACGGACCTTTCTGTCTGCCGTCCTTGGACGTGATCCTTCTGAACTTTTTGTCTTCGAGCGAGACTTCCTTCGAGGGTCCTCATACTCTAGGGCTACATTCAAAGTACTAGAACTGGTATTATCCACAATTGTCGTTGACTTCACATCGGTGCGTTTTTTGCGGCGCTTTACATGCGTCGGCCTATCTGGTTCATCCTCGACGTCGTACATTCCATCAGAATCGCTCTCTCGGTCAGTCCACTTGCGAATGGATAATGAAATGTCACTGAGGAGTTCCTCCTTTGATTGTTCGTTGAGGGACGTGAGTTGCTGGAACAAATATATTATGTCACCATACTTTTTAGAACTTTTGTTGTTGTTTAGTAAGACAATGCAGTACATTTTCGTAAAGGTTTCGCCCGTTTTTCGAAGACTGTAATACGTTCGGATCGACTTTCTTGCCGATGAGCAGTTTAGTAATCACGGTTGTGCTTTCTTCTTCCATGTTCTTGACCCCCTTTACCCCAGGGAACAGACATTCCATCGCATTCTTGCAGCCTTTGCGATGGAACTGCGTCTTCATGTTAATCCACTCGGAATCCCGTGCGACAAGTGGTACATGTTTTGAGTATCTACCCTAGGAGAAAAGATAAGCAAAAGTTGGAACGTCAGCAATGACTTACTCCATTCTCCGGGGGATCAGGGCCTCCAGTACGCTCCGTTGTTGTTCCTATGCTTTTATTGTCCATATAAACGAGACATTTTACCTTCGCAGATTAATTTTTGGCGTTTTTCGTGTCCATGTGTAATCCACCTGTAATGATGGTTTGTGACAATTTATGTTTATTTGCATGACATTAAAACTAAACTTTCAAAAGTTCACGAGGAATCATTTTAAAGATATTCCTGTAGAGGGCACTCTTGGAGAAAAAGTTAATTTAAAAAGAAACACAATATCAGCTTGGATTTTCTGAAAACGCATAAGAATATGTTAATTACTTTGAGAAATTATGCTTATTTGCATTTAAATCCCAAGGACACAGCCAATCTTAGTCAGGGTTATACATAATTTATCGATTTTCTCTGTGACATTGCAGTGGAAGTCCACCTACAACCTTCTTTTCTCAGTCGTATTATAAACACACTGCTTTCATCCTTTCTTTCTCCTTGTCAAACTTCTAAAAATATAAAAGCATAGCATTGTAAAATTGTGCAACAAAATGGATTTCAATGTGAATGTGAAAAGCATCTTAAAAGATGCAGGCGCAGTCTTTTCTCGGGCAATGCAGGTGCGTAAAAATCCATTCTTCGTAATCCACACAAAGTGTAAGTTTAAATTTCTTACAGTTTGCTGAAGAAAAAATTGGTCATCTAGAAAAGACAGAGTTAGATACGCAGTTTGATAACCTCTGGGACAGGGCAGATGCGACCAAGCATTGGACAGAGAAACTGGTCAAAAACGCCGAAGCGGTACTCGTCCCCAATCCTGGCAACCGCATCGAAGATTTCGTGTACGAAAAGATCGAGAAGAAAAAACCGGCCAGGTTGACCAATTTGGAATATTTAGGCCTGGACATGATAGAAGCAGGCAATGTGTTTGGACCCGGAACGACCTATGGGGGTTCGCTGATAAAGGTGGGCATGTGCCAGCAGAAACTCGGCCAGGCCGAGCGCGAATACGTTGGCTCGACTGCCATTTGCTTCACGCAACCTTTGCGCAAATTTCTGGAAAACGAAATGAAAAACATCGTTAAAGAGAAGGCCACACTAGAGAATAAACGGCTGGACTTGGATGCTTGCAAGAATCGTGTACGGAAAGCGCGCACTATGCTAGGAACACCAGCCGTAAGTTTCTCGAACTTTCCATTATTCTTAAATGAACATGCAAGTTACTATAACAACCCTCTAGAAAGATGGCGTCTCTCATGAAGCAATATTAGATCAAGCTGAAAAGGATTTACGTATTGCTCAAACTGAATTCGACCGGCAAGTCGAAATCACTCGATTACTTCTGGAAGGTATTGGGAACTCCCACGCAATGCATGTGCGATATCTCTACGAATTCGTCGAGACGCAGTCGCGTTACTTCGCTGATTGCAGTCGTATCATGACCGAACTTCAAGAAGAATTATCCAAGTAACTATTTACAATCCACAGACTTGTATAACCTCTCCTTTGCTATTTTCTATTGCAGTTCTGCTAAACCAGGGCCTATCTTACGGATAAACAGCGAAGACCTTGAATCCGGACCCAGAAACTCTAAATATAATTCGATTACCTCTCGCGTTGAGGATGTTAACCTCTCGGACATTTAATGTTCGAATTCACCGCGTTAGCCTGTTTAGATCTCGTTTGTTAGACGTTGTAGTTCATAGACTAGATCTCCTCTTCTTCTTGTATTGTTATTGCCTTTCAACTAAGGTCTTCCTGCAAAATCTGTACTAAACACTTATCAACCTAAAATATCAAAGAGCAAAGATACATAGATTCAATTACAATAATATAACGACAAGGAATATAAAGAAACGCTTATGCACTTATAGTCAATAATATTACATACATACAATTATGTTAGAAACATATTTATAAGTGAGAAAAGTCACATTGCAAAAATGATTACATATTTGCAAATATTGAATAATTGTTGGCACCAATAATATTGGTAATTTTAAGTTCAATAACTGTCGTATCAAAGCAAATTAATATTCAATAATAATTAAAAGTTGTTAAATTAAAATTGAAATGAGTCCTAATTGTAAGTATCTTTCTTATATTATTGATTCATTCTTCTATTACCTCCTGGTCGGCCACCTCCGCCGCCTCCTTGCTTATTACCACCTCGACCATTGAAATTACCCCGAGTTGAGGGTCGGTTTCTTTGGTTTTGCATGCCTCCTCTGCCACCTTTGTTATCATTCCTGCCTCGGTTTTTCATGGTGGCTTCTTCTTTCACCATATCGATGACTTCATCCGGGATGCGTAAATACTTAATAGTGCTGCCTCTAATATAACATTCCGGCATTCTCCAAAACTTATCACCATCCTACAACTCACAATGTATAACCACTCAAAAACTTTCTAGCAGAAAGTCATACCCTTGACGTGCATATCACTTCACGCAGAATGATATTCATCCAGTTATCACAACTCACAAGGTGACCATTGTAAGTCTCACCGTTTTTCAGTTCAACAAGCTGAAAATGATAAAATACATGAAACTAAATTTCAAGAAGTAACCTCAAAAATTTACCGATGGATGGTTTTGAGCCGTTCTTAAAAGCGATAGAGGAAGCTATAAACAAATACAGTTGTATAACAACAATATAATATAGTCAAACACATTATAAGCTTACCATTTTGACTATTTATTGTATTATTTGTTCAAATTTACGCAGAGAATCACGTTTGTTTATAAACCGATCGTCAGGTTGAAACTTTCTGTAGTTTCGGAACGTTCTGCAAGGAGGCACTGCATGCAAAATGCGCATAAGAACCTGCGCGGTGTGCCTTGTTCTTTTTAAATTTCAACGGACAACAAAGAACAACGTCTTTCTCAGCATATTTCTCAGCCTCATGCTTGTAACGAGCGACTCGTTCTTATTAGAGTCTTATTTCTCTTGTGGTGCGCTTGGGGAGAGCATATAAAAGCTGGACCGGTGGAAAATTTCTCAGTTAGCTGTGGACAAACAAAACTAAACTATTTGCATCAAGTTGCCATTTCAATTCAATTATCAATAGTCAATTGTGTCAGTTGTGTGACGCTGTGCATTTATATTTATTGCAATTCTCCAGGTGCTCTGAATTTTTTCGGATTTGCAACTGCTATTTTATTAAACAGCGCACATTTATCTGTAAGTATCTGCATCCTATTTTGCCACTTTAAAGATGAAAAAATCCAATTTCGAATTCGATAAATAGATTATTTTAGTCGCACTATAATTAAATGATACAAAATAGATAAAATCCGATCAGTTGTTTGGCTGGTATAGCTGTTTGTGCGTCAGCTGATGTTTTTTTGTCTTCTTGGGTTTAAGCCCCCCACATCAGCGCGTTTGCTTGCTTGCTTTGTGCCCTGTGGCACAAACTCGTTCTCCTGTCCGTACTCAGTAGGTTCGCCTGTTTATTTTCATTCCATTATAAGAATTCCAACGTACCAGTAGTTGGACGTCAGTGCAGTTATTTATTGTTAATTAATCAGTCATCTATTGTTTAAACAAGTCTTCTAATTTGATCAGAAGTTCAATTAGGTAAGGATTAATTAATTAACAATTTTATAACTTAATGAACACTAAAATTATGCCAGTAAGTTAGTCACTTACACCTGTTGCACTTACTAACTTGTTTGCGAAGCTTTGAAACTTTTTGCTAAGATATTCCTTGTTTATTTTGTTCGCAGAGAGTTGCTTGTGCTTCCAGGAAATTAACGAATCTTACCACTTGAACAGCAGCCAAGGAGAGGAGCGAACGTTAGCATGGCAGATGTGCAAACAAGTCCTTGTAAGTAAACACATTATTTCCGTAAGTAAGATAAGTTGAGAAGGCGAGTATGTACTTGACTTGAACGCGCAAGGAAAGAGCAGAAAAAGTCAACAAAGAAATGCAAACTGCAGTGCTGCGCCCCTTGTAACAACTTTATTACCATTAACGTTTTGGATGAACGACTATAATACTTATTGTTATAGGCGTGCGCTCTTACATGATTATGTCTGGCTGTAGCTGGACGATAATGAGTTGCAATGCAATGCATTGTAACAAAGCAATTATTTCTCTGTTTGTTGTGCGTTCGCTTAAATCATTAACCAAACCACGCAGTTAAACTCTAATTTATATTGATGGTCATGATCAAGATCTATTGATACAAATTTAAAGCGTGAAAGGACTTTCTAATCAGGTGATAGGATCTCGTTGATATTTCTTTCTTTTGATGCACATCTCATATCGTATTAGATTGCGATCGGTGGGCAGATTGCGTGGGATTCGCTTTGTATTTCCATTAAAGGCTTAAACGATTGCCTATGATATAGTTATATCTCGAATGGAGTAATGAAATAATAGAAGAAAGAAAGGAAGGAAGGAAGGACTGGGAATGGCCTGATGATTCATTCATTACTAAAGATATCTCATCATCAAAGTTAAAGTAAACCGTCTATAAATATACCTATGTACATACGTTCATATTCCTCTTTCTTTGAAATGTTCTTTGTGCGTATGTCAATTTGCATCCTCATCTACGTTGCGTCTTATGCTTCCACAAAGCTGACCACAAAAATGGTCAAATGGGAAAGGTGCCAGTGCAAGTTTCCAAATATGGCCTATCGGCTCAATTTATTTACGAGGCGAAGATTTCAGGGTTAAGCAAACGCAAGCACAAGAAAGCCAAGCGAGCCGTTGCTTTTGCAGTTGTTTATTTACACTTTGTTGCAATTTACGAGCGAATTGTGTGTGGTTGGGCCGAGCCAGAGCACGCAGCCTTGAGTAGGACTGCCGTAAGTTAGGTGAAGACTTGAGGCCAGTGCACCACAAGCACCACGATTTTTGTCGTTGGGTTGGTTGTTTGTTGTTGGTCGTACTGCGACCAGAAAGAACATTCACCTTTATTTTGTCACCGTTCCGACTGGATAAGAATACGCATAAGACACGAACAATAAGGAAAACCTTTGAACAAAAGTCAAACTTTGAAAGCTAATGTCTTACAAAGTGTTAATTGTTTCTAACAACGACGAATTGTTTGAAAATTAGGGCAGAATGCAAATTTATAAGGTGAATGTACTGCAATTCAATGCAATGCACTGCTTTGATTTCTGTGTACATTTGTAGTGTGTGCGATTGCAAGTAGTGGGTACTTTTGGGGTTTCGTGTGGCGCCGTCATCGTTGCCGCTGCCGCCGCCAAGACGCCGGCTCTATCGACCGCGCCGCCGCAGAAAAACGCCGGCACCACACCTGCATCGGCGGCGGCGACAGCGTGTCCAGTGTGCTTCTTGACGTTGTGCCGTCGTCACTCAAAACTCGCAATTGCATTCGCAGACGCAGCGCTAGTGTGTAGTTGTTAATATTTAAAGGAAATCCAGCAGAGCGACAAGAAATTGGCAAGATGCTTATCGGTCTTATGAGGGAATCAGTGCTGCAGTGCTTCTGTCACACATGCAGGGCACCACTTCCACCTTCAGGTACCCTTCAGATGAGGTCTTCTATTGCTATTTTGCGTACATGGTTCTATTTATTTGCTGCTTTCAATTCAATTAAGACTCTTTGTTTGTTATTGCGTGTCAATTTTCTTGCGTCCGCTGACTACTGGCTTGTGTCAATAGCCGATCGATAGTCGAGAGTTATTATTGTACGATCAGAAAGCCCCTTTTGGCATGACGGCTATCGAATTAAGTCAAGGACAAGTTGTTTTTCCTTTATGGCTGTTCGGTTTCTTGTTATGGGATTACACTTAGTTGCTTTTTACAGTGTAGTTTGAAACTTAATTTTCTTTTTGTTGCATTAGTAACAAACTTGGCGCTTTCATAATTTACGTTAAACTTGAACTTCACACCGGCATTTTGCAACAGCAATAGCGCATTTTAGTTCATAGAGCCCCAGTGTGTAGCAGTATTTTATTACCTCGGGGAGACATTCACCGTCTCCCACATTTACTTTCCTCCTTCCTAGCCACCCAGGAACGACTTTTGCCTGACTTTTACAACATTGTATTAAGAGCTGCTTGACTTTTGCA
>NBZA01003739.1:22367-35065 GCA_003054995.1 Aleochara bilineata | reverse complement strand
AAATAAACCTTTTTTTGCGAAATGTCCATCAAAGTACGCAGAATTTCCATTTTACGAAAAGCTGCAACTATTTTAAATCTAAATTTTTCTTGAAATGCTAAATCAACAATGACAAAATCCGAACAGTATAGTATATTAAAATTATCAATTGTAACCGGTGAGTTGACATCCAGCTGAATATGATTGTTCTTTTCAAAATGCGCAGCAGTGTTCAAAATGCAAATGTTAAATGGATTTTTATTATATTGTGGAATTAACAGCGATAACAAAAAGTTTATCTCAAACCCGACATGGTCAGGCTGTAGTGCTTCCATTCTGAGAGAGTACTTTTCAAACACTGTCAGATGTTACCAACTGAAGAGCATTTAAGCTTGTTTGGACAATAATATCATTTGTGTCATGTCATAATCGGATCCGTGAGTGCAAAAAGATATTATTTAAAGCAGACGCTACTTATATTGATATCTTTTTATATATACCAATGTAATTACTAATAACATCAATTGCTTTTAGTTTGTTACACTGTATAACTCAATATTATATAATACGTTTTTTTGACGTTCATAAAACGTTTTCACGTAGGTAAATACCGTCATATGAAACCTTGAATTAATTGAATTCAAAAACTATTAATTTAAACATCAGTTTTCAGGTACAAAATTTATTCTCTTTTTGCCAACACAGAAATGTCGATTGATTTGTGATATTGTAACCCTTCGCTTAGTTGGTGTTATCTTCGTACATACAGGCATTGCGACGCTTCATTTTCTTCACAGCCGGTGTAGTGTCTTCTTTTAGCAAGTTCGACTCTGTATTCGTATTCTCAGTACTTGAAGAACATGGTATTAAGGTTTCACATCCACCTCTTGCATCCTCTGAATTGTCTTCATATTTATTAATTGCTACAGGTAGAACTAAACTTGTACGTGTCTTTTCTTGTATAACTTCCTTTTCAGTACTTATCGACATGGTACTAGATTCAGATTCGTCAGTAATTGCTGTCACTGTTTTTCTTATAAATTGAGTAGTTGGGTCATTAATATTTAACTTCTCACATAACTGTGTAGATTGCGGGTTGATTTTCATGGGCGGTTGATAAATATTTTCATCAGTAGAACAGTCTGGATCATATGAATCCGCAGTTTGAGTAAAGTTATCAGGTACAGTCAAATCACTACCAAACCAGTCATAAACTTGTTGTTTCTCCTCGTCTGTTGGTGAAAAATTCCATCGCTCATTTCCTAGTCTTGAAGGCATATATTGCACACAATTTCTCGTGCTGAATAAATGAGGAGTTAAGTGTAAAATTGTTAACCATTCTAAATCATATTGCAAATCATTACTACTAGTAGAACTTGATTCAAGATCAAGAACTTGAAGAAATCGACGTTTTGGCAAACATTTATCCAATGACAAAAATCTTGTTGCGTGCGTATCATCATGTTGAACTAATGCAGCAAATTTGCAATGCAAGTGAGCTGCAAACCAATATTTTGGCTTCAGTGCATGTAGCAATTCTTTGCAAGCTTCACTGCCCAAACAACCTTGTTCAATATCGTTCCTGCAAGATAAATCTTAATAATGTCATTCATTTTAAAACAAAGCAACCATACTGAAAATGCGGCTTGAATCTAATTAGTTGTTCCGAATTTCCATACTGTGTTATGTCTGATGGCCAGTCATGGGATATAAATATATCCATATCACCTGTTAGTTGTTTCAATCTGAAAACTTCCAAATTCCTGGTATGATATACCGATCTTTTGGTGGATTCTCCATACGGTGAGCTTTCAAAGTGACCTTTATTGTAGTTCTTTGCATTATATATGCCAGATATCCCGCCGATTCTTATTCCTTTATAAGTTACAACACCTGCATATCCTAAGTAGTATATATTTGGAGCAACCCAACCACCAAAAGGCAGTTCTTGCAAGTAATTTGAGGCTTCATGGTTCCCTCCAATAAATATAGTTAGCACCGGCGCCTTTAGTGCACCACTATAATATCTACAATTATAAATAATTACTAAAGATGCAAAATCTGAACGTTTTTTCTCTAGTATACTTATAAAATGTACCCATGTTATAAAACTTTGGTGGAACGGCCATACATCGTAAATCATTTTCATTTCGTGTCGCTTGAAAATCACCACAACAAATTAATAACTCTATCTTAATATTATCTCGTGTCTCTAATTCAGTTAAACATTTGTAGATAGTTTCCAATTCACCATGTGCGCAACCTTCAATGGCAATATACATTGTTATTAAAATGTTATGAAAACAGCAGATTGCAGTAGGTAGCCAATAAATGTAAGGTTATGGACACATCTGCTGGCGCCAATTTAAATTATTATGAACTTTATAAAAATATATTGTCGATATAGAATATTATATAATTTATTGTTTAAAATAAACACGCATCAATATTGTGCATTAAATATTTTATTTTAATGTACCTGTTTGGGTTCAATATGAGTTTGATTATAAAAGTCATCACAGATTTGCGTGAAATTACTGCAACAGAAAGTAAGTTAGATTGTGTGTGTAACAAATTAATATATAGTTACGATATTAGCGATGGCAATGCCAGACTTCTATAAATTCTAAAGTGGTCCAAATGCAGCGCTGCTGGAAATTGAACATAAGTTACGTTTCCCTGAATATTTGATCGATTAGTTGTTGCAATATTTGCCAGCTAGAAAATAGATGTCATTGTTCAAACATATCCATACTTCCTTGTGCAAAATACCTTTCTTCCTAGATGGTAAGGAATAATACTGTCATCTTCAGCATGTAAAATCATAATCGGACAATCAACACTGGTAATGTATTCGCTTGTATTAAAGATGAAACCATTTGCTATTAAAGGATTTTGAACAGTTTGGTTAAACCATGGCAGCCATGAAAAAATCTATAAAGCAATTTTAAAGTAATCATTCAGCTTAAAACTATTAGTAAATGAAAAATTACTTTTCCATACGGATGAACAGGTAGTTCTTCCTGCATGCTGGTTAAGGGGGCTTCTAAAACCAGTCCATGTGGTCTTAGTTCTTGGGGCAGGTGCCGAATTGTAAGGGTACTAAGAGGGGTTCCCAATGAATGCCCCCACACATATATAAACCTCTTTGTTTTGTTCCTCACCCACTGAAAAATGTTGATTGAATCAAACGCAATCGACTTTTCGGTAAGCACGGCCGGCGTTGAATCTCCATAATCTTAAAATAGTTTTAAATGTTTTCGGTTTACCATAACGTTTTACCTGCAATTTTAGTTTTACCTCGATAGTCAAATGCTATAACGTGGAAATATCTTATAAGCACGCTATACATCATGTTAGAATCACGTCGAGTTTCACCACTGCCATGAAAATGTATTACTACATCTGCTTTATCACTTGATAGCAACTTATTAAAATCAATATCTCCTGTATAGTTTGTTGCATTTGGATATAAATCTAGAGGTAGTAAATGCCAAACGCCCAATTTAATTGTTACGTTTTCTGAATCTTGAAAAGATAGATAAAAGTTTCGCATTAGCATTGATTCATGCTCAGGAACTGTTTCATAATCTTTTGGGTCTTTTGTCAAGCCAACTGAAAAAAGAGTAAACTGTAAATATGCCACTGTAAAAAAGCTCATAGTTTGCAATACTGTTTGTGAACATTAATAGTCTTTGAAGATCAATTGAATGTGCAAATATTACTGGCAGAAGGACAAAGATGAATATGAGCGCAATGCATAATAAGCCAAACCTACAATGATACAATGTATATTTAAGGTTGTTTTTGTGGACTTACTTACATTGTAATGAAGGCATAACATAATATGCATCTTATCTGCTTCTGATGTTCCTTTAATTGTTGCTTCTTCTCGGCTTCAAATGGGTTATCAGTGGTCACATATTCTAACATTTTTGCTGATTCCTAAAACTATATTTAATAGAATATTATATGGTATATCGTAGAAAATAATGAATAGTATACGTACTACATCACAAGCTTGTTGGTCTTTCATGTTCACCTTCCAACACCACAATAATGTTATTTTTATGTTATCCCATTTTCTTGATTTATCCTTAAAATTTTATTTCTAAACGAGGTTATAAATCGTACCCAAATACAGAGGTCACTAGTAGTTTTGAAAGTATTTATCGATAAATCTAAAAATAAATGATTGTTCAAAGGTAAGTAATGATAAGATAACAATATGTAATATTACAACAATGTAAATTATTTTGCTAAAATTGATTTTATTAAAAATAAATATATAGAACTAAAATACATAAACTACTTATTACCTATTTATTCGTGTGTTCTGTACCAATCTTTAACATGTATAAGAAATTCACTAATAAACTTTACTAAAGGTGCATACGTATTAATATTCATATGATCACAACGTGCACTGGTGGGAATCAAATGAAGAGTAACATCTCCTTGTTTGTTTAGATCTCTTTTATCCGTTGCCACCTTTGCCAATTTCTGGCCTAAAGTAAATGGAATAACGCTGTCGTCCATTGCGTGGATGATCATAATAGGACATCGAACTGTAAGTATATTAGTAGTTGTGTAAAAATGAAAACCATTTTCAATTAGCGGGTCGCGAATCGTTGCATCGAACCACGGCAACCAAGCGAATATCTTCCCAATTGGGTGAACCTTAATTTCTTCTCTCATTGTTGTGAATGGTGCTTCTAGCATAAGTGCGCGCGGTAGTCGGTCGAAAGATGACCTAGTCGCGTCATATTCTTCAGTGATCTTTCGTAATGCGTGAGTGGATAACGCGGTCCCGAGGGAATGCGCCCAGAAGTACACTTCTTGTTTATTCTTTCTCGTCCTGTCTAGAATCCTTTTATAAAATTGTACTAAATCACTAACAACTGCTTCTTCTGTGAGCAGAGCTGCAGTAGAATCACCATAGCCTGTTAATGTAAGAATTTAAATGGCGTCACAATGCATCTGAAATCTATATCGAACTTACTTCTGTAATCAAGCGCTAAGACATGGAAGTATTTCCTTAAACGTTGATACGTTGGAAAGGGAAAAATTCTCGTACCGCTGTTACCATGAAAATAAATACAAATTGGCTTAGAACTATCCTCCAAAGCTTTAGCAAAATCAAAGCCGGGTTGTTCAGCGGCTTCAATTTGGTCTTCGGGAACCACTTGCCAGACACCAAGAGACACGCTTATAGTATTGTTTATGATATCATCCACTGTTATGTACATGTTTTTTACGCCTTTGGCCCCATACAATGCATAATTTTCAAATTTCGGGTTTTCTGGCTGATCAACTAACAATAAAACAATTCATTTTTACGCACAGATACAAAATTGTTATAAAACTTACAATTTGGAAACATGACCATTCGTTGCAATTCGATACTCTCCATAAAAACAATTGGTAATATAACAAATATTCCAATAAAAAGTAAAACGATTAAAATAGCACTAAAATTAAAAATGTAATTAGAAAGCTTGACGCAAACTCAATTAATGTGTAAAAATTGCATGTAGTCATGTAATAATTATATTGTTTACTGACAATAAATAGCAACCGATCACATTTAATACCTACAAGACAATTAAAGTCCATTTGAGCACTTTACAAGCACACGATTGTGGTTTCTTTGCATAATCAACAAATTCACTTTCAGCTTCGGAATCAGTGTCATTTCCTCGCCGATACTGGAATAGAAATAATAGATTTTTAAAACTTTAGATAAAATTATACGGAGATTAATACAAAAACAAATTTAAGTTTATTATGTTTACCAAATTTCTGCAGCATCTTCCAGTTTTCATTGTAAGGCACAGCAATATGGTATATTACAATTCACTATATAAACTCGGATAATCTAAAGTAATTTTTATTAGGTAATCAAGAGTACATTTCACTGCAATGAGCAAGGTACAAATAGATACTGAGTGAGTCGGTCGTGCAAGTGCGCCTTGATTTTAAAATTATCTAAGGTGGGAACGAGTATATTCGTATAAACGTCGATAAGTATATTCGTAACGTAACGTAAATATAGGCATAACTCTGCGAATGTGATATAAATCATTAGTCATTGGGTTAGATTATATCTTTTCCTGATAACGATGTTTACCTAACGAGTGTTGGAAAATTGAACACCGTCATATAATGTTATGCATTGTTTTGGTCCGTTGATAAATAATTAATATGTACTAGTTTTTATTCACCAAGTTTGTAAACCAACTTGAACCATTTTGTAAAACTAAGATGAATTCAATTGACACAGTCTTTGAAAACCTTGATAAGAATAAAAGCGCTTTGAACTTGATAACAAAATCGGAATCTGGTTCATTCAAAGATTTAATCAGGAAGATTTAATAACGAGCTTTGACTCTACATAGTTGTAATCTTAAATAATCCTTACAATTGGATTCCCAAAGATAATATTTTATCAATAGAGAGCATGACAGACTAAAAATTTATCAATGTAATATACTAACCTCTAGGCTCCCATATGACGGCCGTGAATCATAGCATCGTCTCAAGGAGTCCTTGCGTTTGCGAAATGAAATCATATCCTGCGATGAAACAATACCGAAAATTCCACTTTACGTTCGTTCCCGACACAACATCGGATGTGACTACCGACTCATAAATCCTACAAAGTTTACGTAAGGAACAGTTACCTGAACCTAAATATTTAAATGATAACGTAATTGCGTTTAGCATTTTTAAACTACTGATAAAAGAAAACGCTTTTGAGTATTTAAACTATCATATTTTTGATAATGTATTGAATAAATAGTTCGTATACTTATTCTAATAGTAAATCATATAATTTAGCATATTTTTAGGTGAACTTAAACTAACAAGGAATTTTAACTTGATCATATGTCATTTGGTGCAAATTGTCTTCATCACAAACACAATTTCAAGGAATCACAATTGCCTAGAAAGTATGATTACATTAATGAGATGATGAAAAAGATGACATCTCATTAAATATTTAAAACAAAATTCGCTAATAGACATACATAAACCATAAACCTACCAATGACCAGAAAGTGTTAAATTTGAATACTAGGTAGTTACAAAAAATAATTATACAAAATAAAATCGTGAATCATAGGAATGAATTAAATACCAATTGGATAAGTTTGATTTTAACAGCTTGCCGCCCGATTGTGAGCAAAGTTGATAAAACACTAACATTCCCGTTATTTGTGAGTTGAGTACGATTTTGAAACATATACATATATGTACGTTTCAACGATTTAAAGATTCTTTTCTTGTGATTCCTTGGCTGCAGTAGTAACGAATTTCCTAAAATAAGACACAATCCACATAACCTACAATCTCAGATCGCCAATTTTAAGTAACTTACTCAATCAGAGTCGGTAGTTCAGGAGCTTTGCAAATAAATTTATGACCGTATTGATATTTCTTATCAAATCCCACAAAAGTAACATTTCCCTGAGAGGCTCGCCTATAATCCTGCGCAGTTTCGTACAACTGTAAAAGCATATTATTAAACAAACTTAAATAGAAAAATAAATCAAAACAAAATAATACCCGTTTTCCCAGAGAAAAAGGCACAACGATATCGTCTTCCGCGTGTAAAATAAGAATGGGACAATCCACCTTTATAATATGTTTGTCGGAAGCAAACACGAAGCCGTTCTTCAACATTGGATCAATGATTGTATAATGGAACCAGGGCAGCGGTCTGAAAATCTATAAGAGCCGGTGAATGTTAGCAAAGGGTAAAGCAAGAATTTTAGAAGTGTTACCTTAGCAAATGGATGTTCAGCGATTTCATCCGTAAAGCTGGTAAAGGGGCTCTCCAGAATGAGACCACGGGGCTTCTTAGTTGGCTCCTTTGAGAGATCACCCAGCATATGCGTTGAAACACCCGTACCCAAGGAATGGCCCCAGATATAGACGTTTCCAGTCGTTTGATTTAGAACCCATTTATAAATGAATTTAGCATCACTCACTAACCCATCTTCTGTGGGTTCGATATCCGATGAATCTCCATAACCTAAAAGTTTAAAAGTTGAACTTTTGTTAGAGTCAATTCTGCAATATGTAGTTTGCAATTTTATTACCTCTATAATCCCACGAAACAACATGATACTTCTTCCGCAAAAGATGATAGAGCTCGACGCGATGCTCGGCAAGACGATGGCCGGAATTGCCATGATTGTAGATGATGACGTCGCGTCCGTCCTTAAAGGCCTCTTCAAAGTATTCGTCGGTCCACTCGGTATCATTGCGCAGCAATTCTTCTGGCAGAATGTGCCACACACCCAGGCGCACATCATCATCGGTCGTTAGATATAAATTGCGTACGCCATTAATGCCATACGCGTCCGGATCGCTGAAGTTTGGATTTCTTGGCCAACTGACTATAAGGAGAAGCAGCCATTAAGGATTATTAGCCTGCCACTCGTACAAAACTGCTATATTTCTTCATACCAAAGTTGAGATAGACTAAACTGCGTTGCAGACTATACAGATATTTGTAGATGAACGGCGCTACCACAAAGACAATACAGAAGATGATCAGGGACAGTTTCAACGTCCACAAACTCAATCTGAAAATGACGTATTAACATGGTAAATTGTGCATTAAATAGTGATATTAAACTAATTGAAGTCATTTCGTTGAGAATCATCGAAATTGCTAAGCAAGCCATCATTTGTATGGGAATGAGTGCAGTGCAATTTTTGTATAAACTGTCAACTCAGGTGATCCAGTAATAATACATGGGAACAAAATTAAATATTGCGTTCAGTAAATCGGTTTCCGTAAAAGCATATTATTGTGTTATTGGCATGCAGATCTTCAAGGATTTTTATTTAAATTGCTCATTGTTGGTACTTGAAAGGCTCTACTTAATATGCGACTCCGTTATTAATGAATATTCATTATCTTCTCACTTTCCATTTATTCAAACAAGTGCCTTTTATTGAATAATTTTGTTCAATTCATTAAACTATTTTGTCAATACGTGCGTAAACTTGAGTTTGAAAAAACAAAAACAAAACAAATTTGGATATAAAAATGCAAAACCAACGTACATATGTTGCAATATTAGATATTTGCTAGCTTATAAAACTAATTCAGTGCATATTTATTTTTTGCAATGCTTGTTGATAAATAAATTAATTACATGTGTATCTATCCATTGCTATAGTGTTATTACGATCTGCTCAGTGCAAAGTTAAAAACAAACCATCAACGTACATATACAATGTTTTGATCAGATTGATTACAGCTTCTAATGATTGCAAAAACTATTTTCTGGTCCATGAAATAGGAAGCATTCAACGGCGATATCAGCCAATACAATATTTCTTCAACCATTGCAAAAAAGATAAAGCAAACCAATACCTTTTTGACCATCGCCAAATGGTTTTCCTCTCGGCACACGCAGTATCAGTGGTGCCAACCACATGATATTGTAAATCCTTGCAGATTTGTATCACACTATATTTGGTTTTGTTCTTTTCGCATTCAAACGACATTTTCACAATAAATGTTGCTATTTCTTCACTGAACTGTTACGTTAAACTAGATCAAAGAAATGGTGTACGTCGTTTACCACTTTATCACTAGTGACTAGCAACCATCGTAATTCAGCCAGAGGTAGAGAGAATTAGGTAATGTAGTAATTGGTTTTAATTCGATTCAAATAGAGCTCTTTGTACAGGAATTTAATTCGACGTATAGATGTTTGCTCGCCACACACTCCACGTGCTGTACTATGTTGTGCTTAGTGCTTGTCGGTGTTAAATCAACTGCGATTCTTTATCAGCGTACACATGATTTTATAATGCGTCGATGGATCACACAAACACACGGCTGGACTAATGATTGTTTAATTTCGCGTGCAGAGGCGCCGGTCAACTTCTTATTGACACCCAATTAGTTTCAATTAGACAACGGCCAGCAGGGGCAGACGCAGGCAAGACACCTCTGAACTGCGTGTGGTGTGTGACTGCCCAGATGGAATGATATTACTGTATAATACAGCGGGCTTATTTTTTGCGAAACCGCTGCTTTTATTCCACGTTGAACACCGGCACCGGCACAGACACCACAGCACCAGCAACGAAGCATGTACACTACAATGGGCGGCTAAGCCTAGACGCACGTTTGTTCTCGTGGAAGTGGTGAACGTGCACATCACGCGATTACATTCGTGACGCCGACAGAGCCAATCCAGAAACCCGGTGGTCGGTCTTGTGCATATCGAACGCTTTTTACCTTCCAGGCCGCGCTCGCAATTACCTGCTGCGAACGAAACTGTTCCAAGAACCCAAATTCGCCAATTCTTTTTTAACGAACGGCAAACGATTACCTAATTTATATTTTGCGTGCAAGCAAAAAATAACTATGTATCTTCTTAGAATTCAACGTTTGTGTAATTCAATTATGTAACAGTGGCTTTTTTCAGCTTTCACTGGCTTATAAATAACGAAAAACAACACAAGAAATATGAGATTCGCGCTGGCGAGGTAGAAGAAATATTGATGTTATGTACTTACTTGTTGGAAAAGTACAAGCCAATGAGGAGACTCGGCACAACGGATGCAAATTTGACGGTGAATAACACTTGCTCAATGAATAGATCATTGGCATAGTTGGCGGCGCAAGTGCCCTTCTTGCTCGCATGTTCGCTGCTTACGCGTGCGTTTCTGGTCCAATTAGTCATATTGGATGGTATGGTTCTTTCGATTCGTACGCCAGCGGCAGACAACACTGGTAAACGTCCGCAAAGCAAATGCTATCCAACGCAATGTCCTAAGCCTCGAAGCGACTGAATGCGCGCATTCGATGGTATTTATGTTTGTTTGCGTAACGGCAAAGAAACTAAACTCAGTCAGTCTTCAGGTATTTGTCAAGAGACAGACACAGGCAAGTATAGTCAACTGGTCAGTCATAAAATCACACTGAAAATGAGATAATGGGTAGGTAATTTAATTTATAATAAGCATGCAGATATATACAGAAGAGACATGTACAATTTTAGGGTACTTATTGATACTTAATTGAAAGTGCAATGGAGTACTGATTATGAATGAATGTCAGACAAAGTCAAGGGGATATCTGATATTAGACATGCATATTCATAGCAGAACGTAATGGATTCAATTTCAATGGCGGATAATATATGGAACTGATAAGTAATAATATGGTAATGATAATACATCGATCGCTGATAAGTTGGACAGACAACCAATAAAAAAATACACCTAGTTGGTAATTGTGAAGTCAATAATACGTGTCTGTATTTTATTACTTAATTGTCCAATTGTGTTAACAGTAATCTTTATTAATTCTAAGTATAAAACTGTACGTATGTAGATACATACATACATGTACATACGTATTAAACCTTTTACTATTATATCGAATACTTTTACGTTGTGATTTATAATCCCATTTTCATTTTTTCAACTCTAGTTTCCGCTGTTTTTAATCGAAATACCATTGATTAAGTAATCAATGCTATTTACCTATCGCACAGTGGCGAGCTCTGTTCCACTGACGTAAACTACTTTAAGCTTAATTTTTTCGACATTATCTTTAAATATTAAATTATTTTTCAGTATCTATACCTATATGATTTGATTTTGTTAATATTTACGATTCTATCGTTAGAATCGTTTTCAGCTACGAATTATTAAGTTTTGCCTGTGTTTTCTCAAAATTTAGGATTACGAAAACATAATAGATTATGCCAAATCGTACGTAAACGTGGAAGTTAACAACAAACAAAATTCATAATTAGATACGTCACTGTATGAGTAGAGAGCTGTGCATTCCTTATCACCAATTACGTCGGTGACTACTTTTATTATTATGTTTTTAATAATTACGTTCAAACATAGGTATACGAATATATAATATGTACACATATAATAAATAATACTAAAGGTAAATAATTTTCAATAATTTTTTAAAATTTAACTACACCGAATTCTCTTTTTATACGAGAGATACATACGTTCCCAACAAATTCGTGTAAAAAAAAATTTAAAGGGTAAATTATATTAAAACATACATTTTATTACATTATAGCTTAAAAATAATGTTAAATCAAATAATTTCGTGTAAAAAGGGAATTATTTTTTCGTCTTAACTTGTGTTAAATGAAATTCGTGTATTAGTTGATATCTGTAGTAAAGTTCTAATACTTGAACAATCTATAAATTAATCTATAAATTGTTATCCTTGATTAGTACTAATACATCCAATTGGAATAGCATTATAATAATTACTATCCTTTCACTTCCCTAAGTAATATTTTAAATTTTCTGCAATATTTTATTAACGGATCTGTATGCATATGTAAATATGGATAGTAAACTTGACTAAAAAAGCTCACGATCCACTTGAAACTTTAATCTCGTCAGAATGAACTCCATGTAATTTACTGCTTTATTCAAAAATTACTATTGTTTTAAATTAACCAAATACGCTACTCCGGTCGTAGTTTAAATAAAACATCTATCTATGCCAGTATCTACCAAACCTTTTTTTAGCGTGCCGTATGGTAAAAAAAAGTTGACCTTGATATTTTTAAATCATTCGCAACACTGATATATGCGAATAATTTGCAACAATATAAGTAATTGACGCAATTAAAACTAAATAATTCATTATATTGACGAACTAATCATCAATCGGAAAATACCTTACACCAAGCAAT
>NBZA01003734.1:0-16427 GCA_003054995.1 Aleochara bilineata | reverse complement strand
ATATTTTGGTACTAAAATCATTAAAATCTGAAACAAAAAGTTTTAAGTTAAAAAAAAATATTAATTTTAAAATTTAAATATCTCACGTTCTACACAAAATAAGTGGTTGAACCATCAACTTATCCTAATTATAAGCAGAGTTATTGAAGTCTGAATAAAGTTGGGCACCACTGTTGAAAAGCATCACCAACTAAATAAAGACTTATTTGCTAAGCACCAACCTGTTGCTCTATTCCAGATCCGTGTGCGGTTGATACCATCTTGCACCACCACCCACAGTGGTTACCATCCTCTGGGAGAGCTATCCAAGCCCTGGATCGCTTACCAAGAGCCTTTGTATCACCTCGTGGCGCTTTGGTTCGACGCAAAGAGCTCGTAGATGGTGTCGGGTTAACTCTGCTGACGCTCAGGAACCTGGCACGTTTGTGCGGTGGCACCTTTATGAATTATGATCTGTTCCTAAAACATAATAAATAATTAACTTACAGAACTTACATCCAAACTGTTTATACAGTAATACACAAACCAGTATGAATTACAATGTTAACTTCACATTTATAAAACATATGAACATAAACATAAGCAATTAAATAACCGTTTATAAATATAAAATTAACTTCTCGTACGACACGCAGGGCTTGCTTTAAGATATGCAACAGTGTTTCTAATAAAAAGCCTAATATACTAATCTAAAAATGATTAAAAATTCAAAACATATTCGTCTAGTGGCACCTATGAGTGAGAGAAGTTACTAAAATGAATAGCACTTTGCAGAAATTTCAAAATAGATGTCCAAAACGAATTTTTAGTGCAAAAATCACCAATTTTCAACATCAATTTTAAGGCACTTAGAATTAAGTAATTAATACATGTTATACATCAATCGATTCTGCATCACATGTACTTTAATTATATGCAAATTAAATAATTGTAGCCTTAACGATGTACGTGCTACATCGGAAAAACTAAAAGACAAAAAAAACATAAAAACCCATTTTTTGCCATTTATAATTAGTTTACAACTGAGTGTTATACATCAGTCGATAGATAAACAAATGATCTTTAATTTGATATATAACACTAATTGATATCTTAAAAAGCATTCAAGTTACAGGCAAAAATGTAGAAAAAATACTTTTGAGATTTGACGCCATTTTTCACCTACTTCCGGTTTATCTAACATACTGCTTTATACATCATTCGATTGCCCATTGGCCCAGGTTTAATTTGATGTATAACACTTAATAATACCTCGTAATTTGTCTAAGTTATAAACAAATATCTAAAAAAAAATACTATTTTGTTTATAAAAATTACTCAATTTTCAGCGCCTTTTTTCAAGGTATTCCGGTGTAGTTAGATAGTTATTCTATTATGCGATGACTTTCTTGTTTAATAACCTTTAATTTGATATATAATTCATTAGTATAACGCAAATAATAATAAAGTTATACGAACAAATATGAAAAAGCAAAGAAAAAACGCAACCACCAAGCATGCATAGAAGACAGAGCCAATTATCGGTTAGCAATTCCGATAAATTATACATCAATCGATAGCTTATTAAATTATCTTTAATTATACGTATGGCACTCACCTATAAGTCTAAAGTTGTTCAAGTAACAACAAAAATAACACTTGTTGTTCCATAAACACTGCTCATAACCAACACACGTCATGTCATTCTCTGAGGAGGTGTAAAGTTGCCTATAGTCACGTCCATAACCATTGCTAAAATGCACAAAAACATCACAAATAATATGAAATCCCGATGAATTTCCAAGAAAACCAAAAGAAAAATCAATTAAAAGCCGCGAATCGCCAATTGAATCAAGTTTTAAAAGAAATCAATCCTTGCAATGTAAAGTAAAATAAAGCAGATGTCACTTCGCGCAAACACAACACCTAACCTCCAGAAGCACCAAAACCGCGAATTTCTCCACAAAACCAACGAAATGTTAATCCCGGCGAGTGGTAGCGGCCTGTGCTATGCGAAATCCGCGAAGATAATTCGTTTCGTGCGTCATGGGTGCGCCAACCGCCCGTTTTACCACATTGTGGTCACCGAGGTACTAACCTCGAAACAGCAACTTCCAGCACAAAACTCTACCCAAGTGTGTTAATTTCAGAGGCGAAGAGACCAATACCAACCTGTCATTGAACAGCTGGGCACGTTCGACCCGATGACGAACCAGCACAACGAAAAGCTATGCTCCCTCAACCTGGAGCGCGTGTCCTACTGGATGGGTCGTGGGGCCACCGTCACGCGCCCCATTGCGCAGCTGCTGGGGCTCAGCGGGATGCTCCCCGTCCATCCGACGTCGTACATGCAAGCCTGGAGGGCACGCAATTCAAACACACCACCTTCAGAAGCATCGATTTCTTCCGAGCAGAACTAACACACAATGTATAAGAATAAAGTCCATAAACCTAACCTTACAGTAAAGTAGCGTTGTTACAATGTTTGTAAATCGAAAAAGAACAATAATACAAAGACTGAGTATCTTAACCTAAAACCTACTGGCTTTTACCATCAAACATCCCATAGAAGAAGAAGAATATGAAGACAAACCCACCCATGCACGCACTCACTCACTGGTCTTTGAGGAGCTTAGATGCTGAAAAAGAAGGACCAAAAGCTCATTTTTATTCCAAACAAAAAAATGAGTGCAAAGACAAGGGGCTTTTTAGGTTAGGGGGTCTGTCTCTTCACCTGCTTTGATGCCCTTGTCAAGGGCCTCGTCGACGGTGCGTTGGTGCTTGAGGAACATGGGACGAATGAAGTTGTTGTACAAGACGACGGCGCCGTTGCTCTCGATGGGGGCCATGAGCCAGGCGAGGAAGGCGCACTTGAAGAGCCAGTAGAGAGGCACCCAGCGCGTGATCACGTTCACGAAGAACTCCAGCACCGAGAAGACGGCGTACACCACCCAGTAGGTGAGCCACTTCTTGTCGTCGTCGGTGCGCCGCGTCTCGATGGCGTGCATGGACACGTACGCGGGGTACGCGAACCCGATGCTGTTGCACACCAGCTGCCCTGCGAACCCGAACGCCAGCCACAGGATCACGAACCCAACTCCACCTGAAACCATCTGTAAATCAGTCCCCAAAGAATAAAAGCCATAGGAAAAGCTCACCTAGGAAGATGTAAGACCGATTCACCCCCGAAGCCTTCTCCAGCTTGCCCAGCGCCTTCCCCAAGGGGTTATTCTCGTCCGCGAGGGAGCGGTCCAGCTGCTCCTTGAACTCCATGATGCGCCCCGCCATTCGGTAACGAAGATCCACTGAAATTTTGCTTCGAATGTCACAAGCTACGTAACGCAAGCCAAATGCAAACGTAAACGTAACAAGGTTCAATATTTTCCTCTCCTAGGTTAACGTCGTTCCCTGAAAGCGACATCTTCATAGCATTTACAGAAATCTACAGTTGCGCTTGCGCATCCAAATTGATGCTTTTTGACAGCTGTTTGACAGTGTTCACTACCGAGTTACCTAACCACATAAGTAATTGCGTTTCTGCAGAGGAAATCAAGGCAAGTCTTTATAACTTTAAGGTTTCTGATGTTTAAATCAATGGAAATTCATGGGTTTCCATAGATGTTCGCCATTCAATCAGCGTCGAGACTCCTGGTCCAAGGTGCGAGGAGCATGAGCGCCATTTCTGGCCCTCCGACAGTGAAAATCTCTGCGGCGGAGAAGGCAGCCCACGGGATTGCCATCGCCGTTGGAGTCCTCACCTTCCCCGCATGGGTCCTGGTGCACATCCGTGAATACCGGGGCATGGCATAAATGTAACCTTAAATTATGAAATTGGATATTTAGCTAGTAAAGTGATAGAACCAACAAAACAGACGCCTTTTTCTTGTTACACATCGACTATTCATGGAGATGTTGTCACTTTTGGTGTACATCTTCACCTCACCTACTGCTTGGACCCTTCAGGCTAAATGCTACGTTTCTAACCTCTAAACTGAACAATATTAAGATTGGTAACTAGGTGATCACATGACATAAAAGACAAGTAGGTAGAAAAGGTGGCCTAAGCTAAGATAAGCTAAACTAACCTAACATTCTGACAATACTGTTCTGCTTTCTTTTGTTTTGTTAATGTTTACATGTATTATGGTTGGGTTTTACGCAAAGAGTCTTTGTTGAAGGTACAGATGGACCCAAGCAAGGCAGCTCTGCCTTCTGGTGCTGCGCCGTTGGTTGACAACGGCGGTGGTGGTGGAGGAGGCGGCGGCGGAGGAGGAAGCTGTGGAGGCGGCGAAGAACTAGATGCACTTTCTGAACGTTCGCCCAACTTTTCCTTATCCTTTTCGCGTTCGCGTTCCTCCTCCTTGTCGATTGTCTTCTGGCGCAACTTGGCGAGCTGCTTCTGCTCGTGGCGCACGCGCTGGCGCTGCTTCTTCTTCTCCTCCTCGGAGGACATGAGCTCCTGCACGCGCGAGAGCCGCTTCTGGCTGCGCATGATGCGCTGCTCCTCGCGCAGCCGCTCCTCCAGCTTGCCGCAGATCACCTTCAGGTGCTCCTTCGCCGAGCTGGGGATCTTCAGCACCGACTTCTCTCGGCTGCCGTCCACGTCCAGCTTGACGCTCGCGAAGAAGGCGTGCGCGAGCAGCTGGTCCATGGTGGGTAAGCCGCTTTTGCAGCCTTCTGCTGAGAGGATGCTTTCCAGGACTGAATCTGCATACAAAAGAGACAACAAAATGGTTAAAAAGTGCCAATTACTGGATAAAAACTGCCTATTTCTTCACCAATTATGTCAATTTCTTCAAGAAAAGTTTATTTTCTTGGTCAAAAGTGTCAATTACTGGGTAAAACTTGTTATTTCTTCACTCAAAGTGTCAATTTCTTAGCCAAAAGTGGTATTTTCTTTGAAAAACCAGGCAATTTTATCAATCCCTGATCAAAAAGTGTCAAATTTTGGGTAAAAAGTGTGAATTGTTTGGTTAAAAAGTTACTTTTCTTAGTCAAAAGTGTTAATTACTGAATGAAAACGGTTATTTCTTTACTAAAAGTGTCAATTTCCTAACCAAAAATGGTGTTTTCTAAGAAAAACAAGGCAATTTCCTCAATCCCTGATCAAAAAGTGTCAAATTTTGGGTAAAAAGTGTGAATTGTTTGGTTAAAAAGCTACTTTTCTTGTGAAAAAGTGTCAATTTCTTCAAGAAAACTTTGTTTTCTTAGTCAAAAGTGTTAATTACTGAATGAAAACGGTTATTTCTTTGCTAAAAGTGTCAATTTCCTAGCCAAAAATGGTATTTTCTAAGAAAAACAAGGCAATTTCCTCAATCTCTGATCAAAAAGTGCCCAATTTTGGGTCAAAAGTATGAATTTCTTGGTTAAAAGGTCACTTTTCTTGTGCAAAAGTGTAAATTACTTCGTAAAAACTGTAATTTCTTGGCTAAAAGTGTCAATTTCCTAACCAAAAATGTAAATTCCTTCAAATTCTTGATCCAAAGTGTCAATTACTGGTTAAAACCTGCTTATTTCTTCACCAATTATGTCAATTCCCTTCGAATTTGTCAATTTCTTAGCTAAAAGTGGTCATTTCTATATAAAAACCGTCATTTTCACCTTCAAAAAAGCAATTTCACATTAAAAATACATCAATTCCCTTCAAAAACTATTAATAATCGACCACAACGGTCAATTTGTACCCACCTAGACCTGGTGGACAGCCCTCAGGAAGCGCCTCAATGACACTCTCGTGCAAGGGGGCCCCAAAGGCCATTTCGTAGACGGTGTGCCCGAAACAATAGACATCGATGGCCTCCAGGGTGTTGATTTTCTTGTGCTGCATGAAGTACGGCCGGTAGAAGCTCGGCACGCCCAGAATGCCGTTCTCCACATCCAGCAGCCGGACGCGGTCCTGCTCCTTGTCCACGAGCACGTTGCCCGTGTGCAAATGCCCGAAGGGCAGCCCCTTATCCCTGAGGAACTTCATAGCCTCCAGTATCTGCCTGCCATAGAGCGCCACCTTGTGCACTTCCAGCGGCTTGTGGCCCTTGGGGTTCCCGTATTTCTTCATGAAGCTGCTCTTGGGGCACGCACACCCACAGAGTGCGTCCCTCACCGACCCCCCCTTATGGAAGCTCCGCACAAACAGGCCCCCTGACTCTGTGGCCAAGGCCAGGGCGATGGGGTGAATGAAGGGGTGCTGCAGCTGCTGGAGGGACTTCACCAGGAGGTGCATGTCCTTGTCGTCCAGGTACCTGTCGGGGCCGTAGTCCAGCCAGTTGCCCCACAGCTCCAGGTCCTTGGGGGACGACCTGCACTTCACCTGGTAGAAGTGCTTCCTGAGGCGCCATCCGATGTCCGGCAGAGGCGCCACTAGGTCCCAGCCGATCTCGGCCCTGAGGGCGAGGGAGACGTGCTGCAGAGCGTGCTCCCCGAAGGGCTGGCAGTAGTTGGCGGGGTCGACGAAGGAGCGCGCCGGCAGCGAGCTCACGAGGATGGGGTTCATGAGCACGGCGTTCAGGTACAACTGCAGGGCGTGCTGGCGCTGGGCGAGAAAGGCGGGCGCGCGGTTGCCCAGCAGGCGCTTGGGGGGCAACGGGGGCGCGCGCCCCGACTCGGCAAGGGCGGCGTGCAGCCGCAGGAAGTCATTGTACCTCCGAACCACTTGCCATCCACATCCGCCGGCGCTTGGGCCTCTTCTGCAGCGAATCACGTACTCGGTATGGCCGTCCTCAGCACTCGCGCGCCACGACTCAATGACACATTCCAGCGCCTCAGTGTCGTCCAGATGCACTTTCTTTAGGTCTACACGCTTGCTCTCGAAGATGCTCCCCATCCCATACTCTCACCCATTGTCTATCACTAAATATTCCGCTTTAAAACACCAGAAACACGCAAGCTTCTGCTTGTTTGTCCGCCATATGCCGCGCCATCTTATCACATGACGTCTGTCACTTGTCAATTCTGTCACTCTGTCAAACTTCAAAATTGTTTGAATTTGTTTAAAAAAACACTAATTATTATATATTATCCCCAGATATATATAATAATATGTCATATATATGTATACTGTGTCATTATAATCCTTATTTCAGTAATAATCCAACTGAAACTACACATATCGTCAATTGAAAAGTCCACACTCCTTCCTACAGAAGGAAGCGATTGATTAGTTAATTAATTAATTTATACATAGTTGATGATCAATAGGTACATAAAGATAATTCAATGCTCATTTTCATTTCTTCTTTCATTGTTTCTTTGCAAGTTATAGGTTACTTCTTATCAAATACCTATCATCTCGCACCTGGGTCATCCCAGCGACACTTAACGCATCGTCTTACGCAGAATCTCCAGGGAGATGTACAATAGTCTAGAATATTCCAGTCCAGTTAAAGTCCAAGTCCAAGTTTCCAAACAACTCAACAAGGGCAGGGCAGGGCAAACAGGAAACGTTTTGTTTGGTTAGGAAGGGAAAGGGATGCTTTCAATTCTTATATGTACACTTAATTAACATCGTAAAATTGTCTTAACAAACTAAATTGTCAAATTCTTGAAAATTGCGCTTGCGTTACGCCTCGGGGCTAAATATGTATATAAATAAACATAATTAATAATCAATTGTAAATAAAAAGTGGTAGAGTAGAGTATAGAGTAATTAGTGTACAATAACTAATCATCAATCTTTCGAAACAAAGAATAATCATGAACTAAGGTTAGATTTTGGCCTTTTTGGGGCTTGGGCTTAGGCTTGCTCTTGCTTGCTTGCTTGTTTGTTTGAATGCAAAGGTTATGTCGGGTTTCAGGGTTAGGATAAGGGATGTAAGGAGAGCATGATGGTGTCCCTGTTTCTTACGACTGATTCCAGTAGGAATTCGGGTACACTTGCGCTGCTTGCGCCTGGACTTGTGCTTGCACCTGCGCTTGAGCTTGCGCCTGCTTGGATCCCAACTTCTGGCTGCTTCCTGCCGACCGCTGCCCACTGCTGTTCCCCGACTCCTGCAAATACACAATTCAAACATTACCTCTGCGTGAAGCACTAAAATGGCCGACAACACCACCACTTGCTTATTTATATACTCATTCAAAACGTTAATCGGCTTTTGTTAAGTTACCGGAAGAAAGGAAGGATCAAACTTACCATGCGCCGGCCATGATGCCGTACATCCATCTACAAGCAAAACAAAACCTGAATAACCAAAAGAAAAGAAAGAAAACGAAGGAAAAACTAAGTCAATTAATTAAATGAAACGAAATGAAATGAAAGTAGAACAACCAACAACAAGACACAAAAATGTCGATCCTAAAGATCCTTTGATTCGATGTGATGTGATGTAAAATGTTGTGTTTGAAGGTTATTTTAACTGCTGTTTCTTATCATTGACTTTGACATTGAAATGAAGAAGGAGAAACGCATACAGAGTGCAGAAAGTGTAACTGACTTGGCAGTACGTATGTGCGAATATGTACCTGATGTAGTTGTTGATGCATCAACGGCGTAGAATGGTGTTGTTGGTGGGGCAGCGTTGGGATGTACATTTGCGGCCCGTATCCCGACCCGCTGGGCGCGAGCGCGCTCTGCCCGAAGGGGGGCGGCGTGGCCGGATGGAAGCCCTGCTTATCATAAGACTACATACAATATCAATCCTACTCTACGCTTAACAGAACCTAACATAACCTAACCTAACATATAAGTAGTAGTCATCTTAAACCACTCTTGAAACTCTGCGTACTTACATTCACTTTGCCAAGTGCTGTATGCTGGGACTTGCCATACATCGCCGACAGATCACTCGCCGTCGCCTGCGCTGTTTGTTGCGCTTGCGCCTGCGCCTGCATCGATGACGTGCTATTCGCAGCGACCATCTTGCTGCCTGGTCCTCCCGAAGACTGACTCACATATCCTCCTGCCCCCTTGACGTACTCAGCGGCTTGTGCCTGCGCTTGCGCTTGCGCCTGCACCTGTGCGGCAGTCTGCGTCAAGGAATCATACCCAGACGAATAGCCAGAGTTGTAACTCCCCGGCTTCGCGTACTGCGCATTCGTATTCGATCCATGCGCATTCGTACCCGCTGGTAATTGCTGAAAAACATATGATTTACAGTCATTGCCATAGCACAGACGTAGATATGGCAAATGTACTTACAGACGTGTACACGGCGCCGAATTGATAGCTCGGCTGCATCGGGTTGTAGGGCGTGAAGAAGTACGGGCCGGTGGTCTGCGCGGCGAGGATGGGCTGGGTGCTCGTCTGCGTCGAGGACACGGGGCTGGCGTTCGAATCGGTGCGCGCGAACCGGCCATCTGATGACAGCGAGTAGCTGCCGTCGCGCAGCGTCGTCGCCGTGGCTGCTGGCGTCTGGTAACTCATCTCATAGAACGGTGTTGTCTGCGCGCACACAAATCACACCAGTGTCACTCATCACCGGCATACTTTCGCTTTTCTCATTCTTTAGTTTATTTTAGCAATAGCAGCAGCAAATATGATGACTCGTTCACAAAAGTCATCGAGTGTTCTTGTTAGAGACGTGACTGACTGACGTACGTGTTTATTGTTATGACGGGTGAGTGAGTCGGGTGAGCTTTGTACACAAACGGTCATTATACACACAAAAACAACATGCAATGATAATGAAAATGCAAATGATACGAAACAGAAACAAAAACGAAAAAGAAAGAAGCAAAAAAGCATAGGTTTTCGCAAAACAGAAAACTACTCACCATATGGGGGATGCGCTGTTGCAGGATTTGCATGTCTTCGTACGAGTACATCGGCGGCGGCTGGAAGTAGGGTACTTGCCCCATGTACACCATGGGTGCTTGCGCCTGCGCCTGTGCTTGCACTTGTGTCTGCGACTGTCCCTGCACCTGTGCAAGGGCAAGCGTAGAAGACACCGAACTATTCGAATTCTTCGCTGAAACCCACCAAAAAATGCATGTTAACCTCAAAATCCACCAAGCACCGTTCTTCCAACATCATCAAATGATAATATCAGTCCGCCAAAATCACTCTTGTGCTGTGACAATCACCAGATCAATGGCCACTTGAATCACGCGAAAAACTCTCGGACGCAAGATGGCCACCGACCGCCATTATTATCACAGCTCAGTCTCGTCATCGTTTCATCATATAAACTGACATGACAGGCGTCACCGTTGTTTGTTGTTTGTACTTACATAGCGTCGCATTCGTCTTGGAGGTCATCGTCGTCGTGCTCGTGGTCAAATTCGTCGTCGTCGAGCTGAGACTGTTCGCTTGCACCTCTGCATATCCTCCGCTGCCAGCCGCCCCTGCGCCTGCATTCGACGCAACACCTGCGCCCGCCCCTGAGCCTCCGGAATTGGCATCCTTTTTGTACGAACCATAACCTCCTTGACCTCCGGCAGCCGTGCTGGCGTTGTACACGCTCTGTTGGTACGACTGGTACGAGTTCTGCGGCTGTGCTTGCGCATACGTATTCTGATACCCAGCGGACGCCGAATACGCAGAAGACGACGAAGAGTCCGGCGCATTGCCCGAGGAGGCAGTCGTTTGACTGCCGTACGCATTATTCCCGGCCGACGACGAGTAATAGCTCGCCGCCGCCTTGGCCGCAGAGGGATACGACCCAAAGTTGTTGTTGTTGGTCGCCTGCACCTGCGCCTGTTGCACCTGCGAGTATGACGACTCTTGCGCTTGCACTTGCGTTGGAGTTTGGTGATGGTGGTGATGATGATGATGCTTATCAACATGGCCGCCAACATGGCCACCACCGCTCGCAGCACTTGTCGCATTCACATTGGCCCTTCCACCTGTTGTATTACCTTGCGCTTGTGCATAAGTAAGATGATCATTGCTCGCCGACTGCGGAATGCTATCTGAATTGTTAAGCTGTGAACATAACCAAGAAACACATCAGTTTACATGTAAAAACAAAAGAAAAGACAAGATACAAGATGGCTGGCTGGGCGCTTTTAGGTTATCAGTCTGCCGATATGCATCTGTCAATACAAAAACCACAGGAGCAATCGTTCGGCGCCTGCGAAAGACTCGCAAGCCCCGTGATGGCCCCCCAGTAATTGTATCTCAGTCTCGTCATCGTATCATCATTTGAGGTTAAATTAAGTTAAGTTTATAAAGAAATTGTACTTACGCCCTGCGATAAAGCTGAGCTAATACTGCTGCTTTGCCCCTGTCCTTGACCTTGCACTTGCACCTGCGACTGCGTAGGGGGCTTCGAAGGCGAATACACATCATTGGGCCCCTCGGGCGCTGCCGACGAATTCACATCCAAAATGGAGGCAGCCGCGTACTTCACGCCGTCGTCAAAGGCCCCCGCGTCGGAGATGATGTCCATGGCCCCGAACTGCAGGTCCAGGAGGCCCATGTTGGAGTTGAGGTCGCCGGGCATCTCCACGGCGGTGGCGGGGATCTTCGATGGGGGCGGCAGCTTGGCCCTTTGTATCTTCGTCCTTGTAATGGTCGTTTGGGGGACTTGCATGACTGTCTCCGAATATGCTTGCACTTGCGCCTGCGTGTGCGCGTTATTGTTGCTCTGCTGGGTGAGTTGCGTGAAATACTGCGACTGCGCAGCATTCAGCGTCCCACTCATGGTCTGCACCGGCCCGGGGGCGACCATATTCACA
Organism: Aleochara bilineata; assembly: GCA_003054995.1. NCBI lineage: Eukaryota > Metazoa > Arthropoda > Insecta > Coleoptera > Staphylinidae > Aleochara > Aleochara bilineata. The sequence continues at coordinate 4,838 of NBZA01003734.1, read as the reverse complement.
CTCACCGAGGAGGGATCCATGGCGGCCTCCTTGCCTTTGCCCTCAGGGGGCGAGCTGGCGCTCAAGGGCAAAGACTCCAGCGCCAGGGCCAATGCAAGCCCGTCCGCTTGCGCTTGCGCCTGCGCCGCTGCATCGTTGGCGGCCTGCTGGCTGGGTGTAAATACCTTGGTTTCCGCCAACGTGCCGCACCACTCGTCCGCCCCCGGGAAGTCATCCCCCCAGGTCTCCTCCGCATGGTTAGCGTTCCCTGTGCCAGCGGTGGCGCTTGCGTCCCACGAGTTATCCCACGTCTCCATCGGGCGATTGTTGAAACCGCCTCCCGGGGGGCGATTGCTTCGTGCCGGAAACCGCCCGCCTGCCCGACCACCGCCACGTCCTCTGCCGCCACCGCCGCCGCGTGTAGACCCCCCCGACCTCCCTCGTCGCTCCCTGTTATTCCCCATCCCCGAAGGCTCCTCCAGGTTCCTCTCGTTCTCATGCCGCTCCCGGCCCCTCCATCCACGGCTGTGGTGTCTCTGGCCCCCATGGCCCTCTCTCTCCCTATCCCTGTCCCTTCGCGTCCTGGATTTGTCCTTCTCAATGGGGTTCTCACTGGCCCATTCGTCCCCTGCCCCTGCAGCTGTCCCCGTGCCCGTTCCCGGGTCTTTATCACCTTTAGTGTTGGATTGTTGTCTGTTCTTCCTCTTTTTCACTGTTGTCAAGCACTCTTCCTATGGAATTTGCAATAAAAGAATTAGGTTATGGTCTTCTTGCCTTCTGGAACCTTCTTACGTCTGAGTTCAAATCCAGCAACCTATGCACGGCCAACTCCATGTCGTAGTCGCACTCGTGCAGCACTAGACAGACCTGGTTCTCGGAGCGCTTCGTGAGCTCGATGACGCGGTGGATCTTCTCCTCCTGGGTGAGCGCCGGCTCACCTCCGCCGGCGGCAGCCATCTTAGCCCCAGCTCCCTTCGCGCCTGCACCCTTGCCGCCACCGCCGCTGCTTGCGCCCTTGGCGCGGTTATGTGAGCTGCTCATCTCCCCTTCACTTACTTTACTTTACAGTATGTACAAAGCGATCTGATCTGCAACACACACGAACGACACGAAATCAGCAAAACAAATGCACGATGGCCGCCATGTGGACGCCATCATTGCAACAGCGCAGTGCAGCGAGCTTCAGTTCCACACTGGACCCCTGCGAATCTTCTGCAAAGATCGAAATACCTTACAATGGCGGCCCTTCCGTAGCGTGGTCGGATGCCTCTCGAGAATCTAAAAAACTATTGCACGGAATGAATTCACCCGTGGATCATACCTGTAAATGCCGTGAAACAACGCAGGACTGTCCACTGTCACGTGACACATCCGATCAAAATGGCCGGCGTACGCCAAGCCGCATACGTACAGCGCAGCACGTCATACCCAAACCTCACAGCCTCATCCCCCCTATACGACTTTCCATGCGTAAGAGAGAGACGACTATACCCAATTTTACCGTTCCAGTTATTCATACAACTGTGCACGACGCCATCTACTTCAAAAAGTTCAATGGTAACCTAAATATTCAAATATAAAACACCCACTGTGATAATCCCTCAGGTATCTGTGTAATTACGGTTTAAACATAAAGTAATTTGTGTTTCTTAGAAGGGAATATGAACATTTGCGGAGAAGAAACAACTGCTAGGGGCGAAACAAGTGACAGTCTGTTTGCACATGCAGTGTGAAGTGAACTGCAAAGCGTAAAGTGCACTTGATATGCAAAAAGTGCGGCGTGAGGTCAATATTTGCGTGGAAATAGCTGTGATTTTGTGTGTTTAGCGTAAATATGGAGGAAAACAAGCCGATATTGACGAGTAAGTACACAAACCAAGCAAAACAAATGAAGTAAAGTGCAGTTTCTGTAAAGATTTATTTATTGTTTCAGCTACTGACAATGAGTGCAACGAATTGGACTTTCAGAAGTTCGTCTCGGACCTGTCGTGCGTGCTCTACGAGAAGGAATCGCACAAGGAAACCATAATAATCGACAGTCTGCCTAACAAGATGTCGGACACGGTGCACGTGATCAAATTGAAGATCACCATGCCTGCGCAAAGGGCCTCAACCCCCGGAAACGTCCATCACCACAACCACCATCTGCCCATCATGGGTAAAAAGGCGCTTTTGAGCCGCCAACAGTCCACCGCCAACGAAGATTCCGAGATTGTCAAGGACCTGGTCACTCAGAGATTCCAGAATGTTCTCAACAGCTTCCAAGAGCGCAGTTTTCTGCGTCAGCATTCACGAAACCAGCGAGACCTTGAACTCGAGCTTGAGCTCGAACAGACGATGGACACTCTACAAAGCTCATCGTTATCATCTATCATCTCCGAAGGTAAAACTTACTCTTTAAAGTCGAGCTCGAGCTCGGCAGACGGCAACAATCCGGAAACAACAGCAGAGAACGAGAGACAGCCGTCCACGTTCCTGAACTCTCCAGAAAGTTCGGCCAAAGTGGACTACGACGCTAGCCAGTTCCTGAGGGACGCTTTGGGGGATGAAATCAACAATTACCAGTCGACAGTCGATGAGGTAAGGAAGCACACAATAAACATTAACCTGCAAATGATTGAACTGTCATTGACTGTCATTAACCTTACATTTAGAGCTGCAACAGCGCCACTGCTTCGGTCTTGAACCACAGCGTGGGGACTTCGAACATTTCAGCGTTGATATCCCGGAATGGGACGTTCGATGCGATGCGCATGCCGCCGTTCCTGCAGGAACCAAGCCACGCGCACTCCTTGTACGATTATTACACGTACAACGAGCGCGTGAATGAGTTGCTTGTGCAAGCAGACGTCCAGCAGCAGGTCATTTGGCAGACGTCCAAAGCCCTAACTTTTTGCAGATCTTCCCCGGAGTTTCACCTCTCGCGGGAGGAGCTGGAGGCTGAGAGGATCCTGCTCCTGGCGAGCGCCCGCCGGGAGGCCATTCGCCTCGAGATCCAGAAACTGGAATACGAGGATGGGAATTACTACGACGCGAATAACTATGGCTGCGTAACCATTACAAAGCTCATCTTCCCGTCCCGCTGCTTCACGGGGAAGAAGCAGAAATCCGGGTACACAGAGTCCTATGTGGCGGTCCTCTCCTGCGGGGTGCAGATCCACTGCTCACGCGCACTAAAAGAGGACGAGGACGGGTTTCTAAGGTTCGATTTGCAGCCTGGAGTGGTCTTTGACCGCTTGCAACCGGACTTCTCGCTGGGGATAGAGCTCTACGTGCTGAAAGGGCCTAAAACGCGCGAGGAAAGCCTGGTGTGCCCTTTCTCCCCGAAAAAGATCATCAATCGCCAGGGGTCTGCGTGGAAGTTGTCCCGGATCCCGCAGGAGCTCACGCTGCAGTCCAGTTTCCAACCGGTGGGCGGCATGACCTTTGGTATTGCGGACGCAAGCACCTACAGGTTCAAGCTTGCAGGGTGTAAGGTTCCATCGCTGGAAGGGAGCCTTCTGCTGGACTTTGAGACTGTTGTGAGGGTGAATGAGGATTACTCGGGGTTCCTGAATGTGGGGCAGGAGGGGTCGGGTATTGTCTGGAACCGACGGTGGTGCACCTTGGCGGGGGCCACGCTGAATTACTATAATTACCCAGGGGAGGATGAGTCCCTGGGGAGGATTGATCTGCACTGGTGCGCCACCAAGGTGATCGCCTCGGCGGACAGGGAGATCTGTGCACGACCTAGGACACTGCTCCTGGAGGTGTTTGATGCGGAAGATGGAGGTGTGAGGAAGTACTTCCTGGGGGCGGACTCCAAGCAGTATCTGGAGATGTGGGAGCACAAGTTGAACAACACCGTGACGGTTTTAAGGCTCTGGGGGGCCATGAAGGCCCCCATTCATACTCGGCGATGATGACTCTGCAATATGTGATAACTTGTAGCGACAATGATATTTATTGTATAGTTTTAGGTTAGATTTAGGTGTTTTGGCGCCCCTCAATTCAATTTAATTTTTGAGAGACAAGTGGGCTTTGATTGATATTTAAGACTTGACAGTATTTAATTGATACACAGACGTGACTAGAGAATTTTTTACTTGAAACTGAACTGCGAACTCGCAAAATGGTGAGTGATTTTGAATTTTGTTTCAATTTGTACTTAGCATTTCATTTCCTTTGCTATTTTTGTATGATTATTCTTTGTATTATTTATAAGACGATGCACACTTGTATGTATGCTCATGTAAGATGATATTTAGGGAATCAGCGTTGAGAAACGCTAACGATTTGTATTAATTATTGACGAGACATTGAAGAAGTGCAATAGGAATTGATAGGAGATGATAGGCGCATTTATGTAATTTATACTGGATTGATTGATCCATTTGAAATGTGGTTATAATAAAGTTGGTTGATACATATTAAGTCATTGGGTATTAGATAGATTTTGGTTTGATTGATTAACTATGTTGCTGAAGAGATGCAGCGTTTTGCGGCTTTGTAGCGCTGTAGCTGCAGCTGCGGATGGGTATTCTTCTTAGTCTTAGGCGGTTGACTTGTCTGAAGGGTTGCGTGGTTTTGGGTCGAAGCTCTTGCCCATTTGGGAATCATGCCCCTTGCTCAGGTTTGGAGAGCTGCGAGGCGGAGGGTTCTCCTTGGGGGATTCCACCGGTGGTTTTGGTTTTGGTTTAGGTTTAGTGTTGGTTTCTTGGGCAGAACCTGGTGGGTGGCTTGGCGCAGATTTATCTCCTGGTTTGCCTGAATCGTGTGATGAGGGAGTGTTATCTTCTGGTTTCCTCGGATGCTCAGGATTGCCTGGTTTGCCTGGGTGCCCTGGTTCTTGGGATTTATTATCTCCTGGCTTGCCTGGC
>NBZA01003721.1:19320-33816 GCA_003054995.1 Aleochara bilineata | reverse complement strand
CGCCTTCGCCGAGGACGATCTCGTCGATTGGTTTGTCTAGCATGTAAGTGCCACCGTAAATAGCGGACAAGCGAGCGAAACCTGCAAGTTATTAAAAAGTTTTTCCACATCGAACAAGCGAATGATCACAAAATGGCGTACCTTGTGGAAGTTCGCCTAGGCCATACATGGGATACAAATATGGAGACTTGCCGTACCGCGCCAGCGAGTCTGAATATAATTTAATCCTGTTTATGGTCTGCAGCGCTGGCTCCATCAAATACTCATCGTTCCGGTACAACGCCAGTGCGTGGCCCGTAAAGTCCTGCGTGTTCTGGTCCAGGCCGAACTTGTCATACAACGCTTTCATGTTCTGCTTCGTGGGGTCGAAGTCCTTCCAAGTTTTGGGATCCGCCTCTTGGAAGTCCTGCACGTAGATGAGGAAGTTCCTAAAGCGGCGCTTCTCGAACATGCCCATGAGATCCGAGGCCAGCGCTTCTCTCTGATCCACTGGCACCTAACATTTGACAAATCAATCAATATTCTATTCACCAGCGTCGAGTGCTTTCGTGATGCTTACCTTGGAGATCTTTCCTCCCTTGTAGACATAACTGCCCTCCACGGACTTGAACTCCAGGTAGCGAGTGACTCCGGTGTGGATGAGGAGTTTCACCAGCTGACCGTTGGCCATCAGGAACTTGGGGATGAGGTCAACATTCCAATCACGTCCGCGCCCGTACGAATCATCGGCCTTCGGCACGCTGAACTTGCTGAAGAGGTCCTCCAGCGGGCAGATGGACGCTGACTCGCCACCGTAATACTTGTTGCGGTCGATGTGCAGCACCTTCTTGCCAGACACCGAGAGCATCCCACTAAGGATGCACTCCTTCAGCCCGGTGCCCAAGACGATTGCATCGTACTCTTCATCCATGCTGGCTGACTGGTGGCTACAACTCTCACAAAATCCTCTCGAATTGACGGACTTCTTTACCGAACGGTCGAACTTTTACAATTGCAGTTACACTTGCTGGAAAGCTTCCACACCGCACAATTGATACGCGGCCAGCAGCACAGATTTCTAGGACACCATCGGCTGACGGCTAATAACCCATTGCGCATGTACTGTTGCCACATTCAATAAAATTCTTCATTGTTACTTTAAAATCATATGCTTTCCTCTTTACTAAACTATTTAAACTTTTTCAATTCCATTTGAAACTTGTAATAATCACACCATTCATTTACAATACTTAAATATTTCTCTTATTTAATATGAAATATTTAAATGTTTGACAGTGACAACACTGTCATGGCGGCGAACTTCCGCAAGAAAAAACTGCATACAGTTTTCAATTGGCAAAATGGCTGCTTCCGGTCAAGTTAGACCGTTCTTAGAGAAATATCTGCATAACTGATAAGAAATCATTGCCGTATTAGTTATTATCAATCAGGTTATTTGTATAATGATGACGTGACATAAGAGTTTAGTGGGGGAGTCGTCGGTTCGGTGAAGTGACGTTCGCGCGGCGTCGTGCTCGTCGGTCAAGTGCCGGCCGTGGCGTGTGTGAGTTCCGTAGCTTTGTGCGTGCGATGTCCGTTATTCGATTCAAGTTGGAGCAAGTATTCGTAGCGTAAGGTGCACTCGCAGCACGATATATGGACTCGTGAGAGAGCCAGCGAAAGCGGCGGAGAGGCAAACACGTAACGTCGTCGTTGTGTACGTACGGTAACCACATAGTGAGTTGAGTTGATTTGAGTGCTGCGTTGCTTTGCGTTACATTGCGGTCCAATCTCTGCATTTCTTCGTGTTACGTTTCATCTTAGATAGAAAGAACTAAAGTACTATAGTATGTGTTGTTGTTGAATTGAAAAGAAACGAAACGCAGCGGTGGAAGAAGAGTGATTTGAGTCTGTGAGAGTCTGTGCAAGCAAAAGACGCTGGAGCTGGATTGTAGTCAGTCATTACGGCATTCATTACTTGTGCAGGCGAGGACTGGACGAGAAGAGCAAGTGATGAGAAAGGTACGTTTCAACGCATGTACATGCACACGAGCGATAAGCATATGGTCTCGTCGCATGGATCAGCTGTTTTAACATTACTCTGTTTCAGTGGAGGAATAATGTCCAACACTGGTACGGGCGAGAACGCAAATGCGACAACTAGCGAGCTCAAAGGCGAAGCATCCACCTCCTTGGCGTCGGCTTCGACCTCGTCCTCCTCGTCGTCAGCTGTGGTCGGTGGCGTGAAAAGTGCGGGTGCAACGTACACGTTTCCGGATGTGATCGCACGCGCGGTCGACGTCCGCGGACATGCTCGCAGCGCCAGCCACGGCGATGGCAAAGCCACCACGTCCAGCGCCATCGGCAGGCCATCCGCGCTTAAATCTGCACGCGGCCACCAAAGGGCCTTCTCCCAGGGACAAATCTCAGACTCAAGCGCCGTGCGACCGGGCCACAGCCGCGTGGGCTCTAAGACCGACTTCATCCTCCCGCCAGGGCACAAAGACTCCTCGGAGAATGCAGCTTCGGGGTCGGCGAAGGTCACGGCCAAGGGGCACTCGCGCCAGGCGAGCCGGAGTGAGTCCATTTACACCCTAAGAAGAACCGCACCGCCGTCGGTGTGGAGGAGGCTCGTCAGCTTCGTGCTGCGACGCTCCCCCAGGTACGAGCAGGAGGAGCGGTACCGCATAGTCGTGCCTAATCACACCGTGCCCCCGAAGACCCCGCGCAAGGAGCACCCGAACGGCAAGCGGCCCAACAATAAGGTGCGCACCACCAAGTACACGCTGCTCTCGTTCCTCCCGCGCAACCTCCTCGAGCAGTTCCATCGCGTGGCCAATCTGTACTTCATTTTCATCGTTTTGCTCAACTGGTTCCCGGCGATCAACGCGTTCGGCAAGGAGATCGCCATGATTCCTGTTATGTTCGTGCTTGGCGTCACCGCCGTCAAGGATTTGTTCGAGGATCGGCGACGGCATGCCAGCGATAAACGTATCAACAACTCCACGTGTCGTATTTATCAAAGGTGAGTTCTATACACTTTTACTTTGATTCTCAACTCAAAAACATCTGCGAGCGAACATGACATAATACATCCTAACCACAAAGGTGGAACAATAACCTTAACGCCGAGTGCAGCAATATTATGTATGTGCTCTTAACGACTCACCACAACGGTGATCTAATAACGGCGCTTGGTTGAATGTTATGTTGATTCATTCTAAAAGGTAAGCCAAGCAAAGTCAAACCTAACCTGAGTTTTAAAGATTTATTTTGTCAAACAAGCCCATGAGTGTTGCAATTTGAATGAATTGCTATCAGACTGCTTAGCACTACACGTTGGCATTTGCAGTGTCCGAAAGCGAACGCAACTAAATAACTGCGAATGTATGTTGTGTTTTTGTCTGTCATACATTCATTCGCCTCCACGCTTATGAGATTGAAACTCAACAAGTAGGTTTGGATATTTTGAGATTTTACACGTTCCGCGATTAATTCGTACGAAGCAGCCACAACATTGGCTCCTTGGATGCTTGAAAGTTATCAACAATCGAACGAAATGCGACAAATCGACGGGTTTTTATTTTATTTACACAAATTACTTTGCTTTTTCACATCAGACGTGAGTCATGATTGTCCGTGATTGTCAAATGTAAGCGTTACAAACACAAACATAAATCAGGCTGAAAGCAGTAAAGCCAAGTGAATGAAATGGAGCGAAGCGTTTGTACATATTGTTCAAATCGATTGTTGTTCATTGATTATCGACCCTGATGGTTGGTTGGTTGGTCACCACGATGCGAATGTCCAGCTTTTCTTTGATTGTTCTGCAGGATTGGTAATTAATTGCTGAGTAATTAAAATTGATTGCGATTTATTGATCGCTTAATGGGTAAAAAGCTAAGGATAATCAATGCCAATTATGGTTATGGTTATAATATTGTTTTAAGCACGTGCTGTATGTACCACATTAGTTATTAATTAATTAATCGGGCGGGTAATTATTGAAATGATGTTGAATAATGTAGAAGAGTGTTGCCTGACGTGTGTTTATTTAAGCTCAGGCTGGCTGAATTGCATTTCTATATAAAAGTAATTAATTAATAAGTTTTTAATTGGTAAAATGATAATGAAACAAAACAGAACAGAACCGCACAGGATACTGTCTGCTGATTATTCGCAGATGGGTGGGCGAGGCGAATTTAAACAATGTAACTAATGAAGCATCATTAAGAGAAGACATACTTTGATTTTTGTTTGCTCTCGTAGTATGTGTTCAGGCGGAAGGTGATTCATGTGTTCATGTAAGTAAGATCCGGCATTGTACAGTATGAGGTCATTGCCAAAAACGATTTATGGCATTTCAATATTTTCCAAAACGACGAAGAAAACCTGGACTACATTAAGTCCCTTCCCTGCGCATTGAATTGTGAAGTTGATATTGATTTTCTCAAGTTTTTTCTTTGCTCTACACCTCTTTTTTGTTCAGACTTGCCCCAATTTCACTTTTCAGAGTCAATATGTCACAAAAAGTATTCAAAGTATTCACAAAATGCGTTCTTGTAATTCTAGTTCTTGTAAGTATACAGAGCACTTTACGAAAAGTATTGTCATGGGTCATTTTTGAGATTCATTACGTACCTTAAACGATTCTCGATTTTCGTAGTACATAATAAGTGGACAGTTATTATCCACGCACAACAATGATTTTTCTATGGTTTTGACGTGAATACGTCTTAGTTTTCCCTAATCTAGATTCAAATGATATGTACATATAATGAAAGTTTAAACCACGCAGTTTACGAAACTGAAAACAGTTTTCTGATGTTCGTGATAGAACGCGAGATATTGGTCTTCGAAGTTGGACTTTTACTCAAAATTTCGTCAAAATAACGAAAAAAACTTGTTCAGTCACAGCCTACCCGTCTTTTTATGTAGGAGTATTAAAATTCAAAGGAAATTATCCATCACTAGGATTGAATTCAGTGCTGTATGTACATTTTTATTGGTGATTCATAGTAAATTAACCGTAACCTGTACTTTACTGTACTGTACCTGTGCATGTTCTGAGCGAAGCGATAACGTTTATCATTCATTCCTCCAACTCAAAACCAAACTGAACTCTCAATACGCAATTATATTTCCATTTACGACCTCAACAAACAATTCATTGGGTTCTGTGCTTGATACCTACATATTGTATGTACATACACAGTTCCAGACTGCATGGTATCATACTGGGTATTCATGGATAACATCAAACATACTTTATAAACTTGATGAAAATCGCGATTAGACGCGTTACGCTTACGTTTACATGTGCTGTACGTACGCTGCTTCTCTGCATATTTCATAGACCAAAAAGATAGTGAACTTGAATTATACGGAGTGAGTTTTACTTTTTAGATTGAAGTGATGACCTATGTTTGCTTTGAAAAAAGGGAAATGCACGCCAGTGGCAGTATGAGTAAGCAGTCCAATGTTATGACTTGGCCTCTGTGGCCTCAATCATAGGATAGTTTGTTGGTCGCTGCAGTGCGCTTCATAAGAAATTCTATTATCGTATCGCTTTTCACAAATGCACATCTGAAATGAGGTCAGATATGATATGATTTGATGCACTAACCAACACCCATTACGTTGAATTACGTGTACGTACCTACGTGTTATACGTAGAAACGTGCTTCTGGATAATTAATTGTACAAACATTGCATGTACCATAAGCGTAATGAGTTGAATCTCCTTGCAGGAATGACAGGAATTCTATATTCTGTTGAATTTCCTTCGGTTTTGTGTCGTGTGTGTGTGTTTTTGATTTTATTTTATGGTGGTTTGTGTGGGAAACTAAACGGCCGGCCTTAACTAGGCAGGAAGGGCAGGATAAAGGACAATGCCAATGGAAAGTTAAGGGTTACGCTGGACTTTCTCAAGGACACACAGGCGGTCGGTTGTGTCAAGGCCGCTTACGCGTGTTCTTCCGCGTTGGAAATTGTCCATCCATTCAGTCAAAGGTTAATTTATATTTCACTTGAACGGGAATCAATGTTTGCGCTCTCGTACAAATGACAGGCGTGGAGTGAATTGAATGGCGTGGAATAACAATCATGGCACTTCAATCAATATCGGATTCTTGTAGTTATTTCCGCAATGAAATAAATGGTAAGTGGCTTTGACTTGTGCAAATCTTCAATGCAAAAGTTGTAAAAATGGCACAAGGTTAGGTTATTCACGAGGTTTGCGCTTTTTAAATTTTAATTTCAATTAAAACGAACTCAGTAGTAGGTAATAACGTTAAAGGATTTTATGACTTGTAGAAATTAATTTGAATTTGCTCGTAGACTGGAGACTTAATTAGGTTGCACTTCAACTCGGATTAATAAACTAATAAGAGGAAAGGTTTTGGTTTGCAAACCAGTTGGTTGGTATTCGCGTTGTATTTCGAGGTAAATGTCAAGGCATTTCGCTTCCTACGTCTACGTCACGTCAATCTCTGAGCAACTAACAATAAGTATGCGTAGAGTACTCGCCTAGTCTAGCCTAGGCTGTGACTTAACTTAACTTGATTTGATTTGACTTTGTGTTGCTTTGTTCTTTCGGTGCACGACGCATTTTACGGATGTTTTAAGTGTCAATTAAATTTAGTTTTGTTTGGCGGGTAACTAACTAGTAGCTAACTAACCGGAGACGGAGATTATTTCCGGTTTTGTTCATTAATTATGGCAATCTATTACCGTTAGATAAAAATATGACAATAAATGAATAATTCATTGCATTCATGAGCAAATTTTAAATTTAAATGCAAGAATTATATATTTTACTTTGCCTTGTTATTCTATTGTTGTTGACAAGCTATTAGATCATTTAATTAACAAATTAACTAGTTTCTGATAAGCGTATAGGTGAACGTCATTAATTAACGTAACCTCTGGTTGCTCTTGCTGCTGTACGAGAAGAGCATGAGCTTTGATTGATTACTATTGGTATTGATCTCTCGTTTCTGGTTTCACTTTTCATCAGCTGACTAGCTCACGTCAGGACAAGATATCGAAGGAAGCAGACTTTCTTGAAGATTAAACTAAAATAACTTTAATTAATTAATTATCAAAGGGATTGATTGGTTTGCTGATTAATTAAATATTGATTCCAATTAACTGCTTATATGTACATGCATATTTATTTTTGCCTGTTTTGTGAAAGTTTAAACTGGAGCTGGCATGGCATTGTTGATTATCAGCAGCCACAAGCAAACATTTTCCTTTATCATCATAAGTTTCGTTCCACTATGCTCGACGTGACGTACATGTACTCCACACTCCGCTCCTGTCGTTTTATTATTATGATTATTGAGATATGCATTGTATTTTCGATGATTACAAGCGAGCGTCCCTTATCAGCAGGCACCTCACTCACCATACCGTTCATATTGGTGTGCTATCGATTCGTAATTGCGTTCGATTTGTTTGCGGCTTTACACTCGCAATATATTTTGAATTATTCTGTTCAATTTTATTCCATTCAGTGTTGTTTTTTTCTTCAAACTTTTAACTGGTTTATAACGAAGTTTAAGGTCAATCAGCAATTGAAATGGTGCTGCAATAAAAGTTTAAAAATTATTAAACCATGAAAAAAGTCATTTTACAAGCGACAAATTGCTCATTAATTAAATATGATAGCTGCTAATATTAAATGTTTCACAAGTACGTACAAAAATATAAAAAAAATAGATTAAAAAGGAGTCATAATACATAAATTGAAATATTGATGTGTTTCAGTCTATTTAATAGTAATTGATTTGTTTTTTTTATAACTTAACTGAAACATAGATACATACTCGTAGTTTGAAGTGTTTAGGTGAAAAGTAGAAAAAGAGCAGTAAGAATGAGTAAGGTGGAGAGAAGAAAGACGTAATAGGCTTTATCTAATAATATCGCATAATACTCGCCGTGTAAGGCGTAATCGTAATGCATTTCTTCTTGCTTCGCTTTGCTTTGCTGTGCGTTGCTTGGCTCTGGTTTCGTTTTAATTTCTCTTTCTTCTGGTTTGCTATGAATTAGATTGCCTTTGGCTTTGCTCTGCTCTGCTCTGGTTTTGATCCTGTTATTCATACGCCATACAAATAACGACTGTTCTTATGTAGGTTCGTTGTATATATTGTATTACGCAAAAATCTCTTAAAGAAATGCTCGTGCTTTCCTTTGCAGTTTTCACTTATGCTTCGTTGGCAAGCTGACTGTATGCATAAATGACATTTATACTAGTATTTTTCCACATAGATTATGAATTATTGGATTTCTACGTGTATTTATTATCACATTTTCCCAGTGACACCTTTATAAACCTTCGGCTGACGCATTTTAAGGCATTGAACAATACCAAACAATAGATATAGTAATAGCTGGCTTATCACTAGTTAATTGGATAATGACGTTTACTACACTTCACTTACCACCGGAAATGGTTCTCTTAGTATAGATAAACGTAACACACACCTGGGCTTGTAATGCAAAGGCATTGTTTGTTTTATTACTACACACCTGTAAGGATCATCGGTGATCTAAGTCAGTCATTACTTTCGATGTTTTGTGCTTTTAAATACATATTATGTACTTTGATAAGGAAACCCAACATGGTTTGCTATTAGTGTGTTATTATATTACTATTGTGTCTGCTCAGTTATGAATCGTATCGATTACGAATGCTGGAAATGCGCGACTCAGTAGAGATTCAAGTCAGTTTCTTGACCCTTTCGTCCATGCTTATTGTAACAGTACATCATCACTCATTGATTGCCCATTGCGTATCAATGCGTTCGGCGTTCTCACTCGACCAGATGTACGCTTCGAGAATTATTAATCTCATTCCATACTTGTGGTCTGCGACATGATTGGCCAGGCATGGCCTGATTGGGTCAATGTAACATCACATCATTTCCAACCATTACCATTACCAGAGCTGATGATTAAGTCTCAAAGTCCACAAAGCGAAAGAAATTGAAAGACTTTCAGGAGTTTTGTTGATCGTCCTTGACCGAATCTTCTTTTTCTTGTTTGTGTGATTAATTCATTAATTAACTAATTTATTAATTAATTGGTTGATTAGTTTGGCATGGCTTTCACTCTTATAATTCTTGAATTATTTATTGATAAAGTGCAGACATGCAGTTGATACCTTGTGCGTTGCATGTTTTGTCTCAAGGACGTCCATCACTTACTCATAATTAACCAATGTACTGTTGTTTTTTAATATTTTATCATTTTCTTTCAACGATAGCACCGCTAGCGTATCGCATCGAAGTAATTACAGTGGAATTACGTAATATGTATTGGCTGTCGGCGCTGATTGACTGCCCAAACTAATTTTTTATTAATGTACGTGCGGATTTGACCACCCGCCGATGAAACGTAATTGATATGTTCGATTGATCGGTTCTGCGCTCCGTTTACACAACCAACCTACAATGTAATACTTATCTGGTTACGTATTGATTGATTATTGTTTTGTTCGGTTCTGTTGAGAGTGCAACAGCTGGTTTTTTTGTTTTAAACTCACTCAGCTATGAGATCTGGTTTTAATTATACATATGTACATCCTATTGTAGGATGTGGTATCGATCGATTGCTCATTCGGACATTAATCAGTGATCATCAATCTGTTTAGGAGGGAAGGCCATTGTTATAAAGTGCAATCAAACATGATGTAGTGTAGTCTGGAGTCGGGATTGATGAGTGTCTTTGCCTTGAGCTATGGAAGCAAATGACGCAGAATCAAGTGAAGTGAAGTCAACAGTAATGTAATTAATGTTCGAGTGATGTATGGCATGTCATGTACGTACATACGTTATGTCAGTGTCGCCACTGCACTTGCGGCGAGGAAGAATTGAGTTTGAGTATCACACGGTCTAATATTCACTCACTTCGGTTTCGAAACGAAACGAAACCAATTTAGTTGTCATCTCAGAATCGGTTGGCTTGGAATCCGTATTTGTCACACGTTCAACTTGACCTCATAACAACATAGCACCACATGAAATCATACAAAATTGTTTCACTTCTCTTCTTTATCTGATTTTTGCCTTTTTTCTGCTTTCTCGTTACTCACCAGACCTGAGCTGATCTTTTACGTCATTCGTGCCCCGAATTTTGCTCACTTTTCTGCTTTTATATCCGGGATATTATTCGGTTTTGTTCGCGTGTATTCATTGGAAGAGTAATTCAATTTTATTTTATTTAATTTTATTCAAACGCAAGCGTGAACTTAAGTAAAAGCATACAAAGTTGAAGAGAAGACATTTATTAATGCAGAAAGTAGTATGTATAAAAGTATTAAATTGAATTACATCATAAATTTATGCGCTTGCGATGGTGCTGGTGCTTGTGCTTGCACAATACGCTTGCGAACAGACGACTGGTAAAGCAAATTTCACAGTTTTATTAGCGGCAAATCAATAAACTGAATTATCCCGTGGAAAAAATGCATTTGCTGGGCGATAAATTACTAAAAAGGCCACGCAGATATTAAACGTTTACATAGACTCGACTAGACTACTCCTATAATATGAAGTGCACGTTTTATTTTCGCACGAAGGAAACGCGAAGGAGCGCATTTAGGATAGGTATTCCATATCCCAGCCAAAAAAACATGTTTTGGCCATTCTAAAACTATTCCACGGTCGTGCTGCAACTCCCCATCTAGTTAAATGTTTAACGTTCAAGTTTTGCATTATGTACTTGGGTATACAATGTAATGAGAACTCTTTTTATATTGTTTGTTGGCCTCTCAGGTAACAATTTTAAACAAAAGATTACCTAAGTGATCGATGATGATAGGAGGTCACATTTCAATAAGCGTTCAATCGTTTGTATAATTATGCAATTGAGTTTTTATTATTTTATTATCTTTCTGTGTTTATTATGAGCACAATTGCAAGCGAATATTTTTCTGTTGGCTTGTGGTAATTGACGTAATCATTCTACCTACCTATGTATTTTATTTTGTTTTGTCTTGTTGGTGGGTTTTCTAGGGTTGCATTGCATGCACGATAATATTTTTTCTACTCTATTCGTGACAGCTACAGACACAGACATTGCAACACAAATATTTTATGTCACGTGCACTGCAGAACTGACTTTACTTGACTGCATGATATGATATGATATTTCATTGCATTTCAAGGTAAAGTTCAAAGTCACCATAAAATAATCAAGTTCACCTGCATTTTATGTTTCTTCCACTTGATTTAATTAAAATTCTTCTCTGTAAAGTTATTGACCTCAAGTCAAAAGCACGCAATTTAAGGGTGATTTCTGGTTGGACTGGTCGGTCATTAATTAGCAGCTTGGTACAAAAATAGCCAAGAAGAAATGTAACCCTGTGACCCATAAACGTAAGCAACGGCTTGGCTTGCGTGACTGTCGGTGAAACCGTCAGTCTTCAATTCAAGCCTTCAAGTTATAAAGTACCCCTAATGGCTTACGTTTACGTTTCTGATGTATAAATTATTCCAAGTTTTATTCGATGTTTTATGAGAATTTGTTTAGAATTTACAATTAGACAGAGGGAGGACTCATCACCTACAATATGTATGGATGTTTAAGTTATTTTAAGATTTAAAAAGCAAACCACTTGGATCTGAGGAGAGTTCTATGAATACATACATATATTACATTCTAGAATATGTAAATCAAGTTTGATTGGATTGATCAAGTGCACTTATCCTTTTAAGCCAATGGCTGAATGTTGAATATGCACAATTTAGGCGCATATGTTCGTGCCTCGTGCTATGCCAAGCATCTGATAAATTCATTAATTAATGCTTTGCTCATTCTGGCAGCTTTATGAGCGAGCTGTAGCTATAATTAAATTAGCAAATGAATGCAATGCAATGCAGTGAAATGCATTTCTCTAGACTTTATAAATTTTTGGTAGGAGTTGCACTTGAATTCATATTTTGCACTGACGAAATCATAAGTTTCGCATCATTAAGCGATTGCGTGTGTTTTTGTATGAAATTGTGTGTGACAAAATCCCAGCAACACATGTTCACATGTACGAAGGCCAGGCAGGCATTCATTCATTTTATTCATAGCGATAAACAAACGCAACACAGAATTATGTACGTTCATTCCTAATATTAAACTGTTTTGTTTTGTTATTGCATATAAATTTATATTGCGTTTCGGTAGCACGCGCAAGCAGATTGAATTGATATTTATGGATTGTTATTGCTATTTTGCAGCGAACACGATCGGTATAAGAAGGTCCTGTGGAAGGAAGTGCGCGTGGGCGACCTGATACATCTCTCCAACAACGAAGTGGTACCCGCAGATATCCTCCTCCTGCGCTCCAGTGACCCCAACGGCCTATGTTACATTGACACGGGCCACTTGGACGGAGAGACTAATCTGAAACAGCGCAAAGTTGCGCGTGGTTTCACCGATAAGGTATGGATGAAAGTACATACATATGTACTTCAAGAGAATGATGTAATAATTTATGTTTTTCTTATGGTTTTTCAGCAAGATGTGTTTGAACCTAGCAAATTCAAGAGCATCATCGAGGTGGACGCACCAACGACGAAAATCTACCGGTTTCACGGTGCCATGATACATCCGTCCGGGGAACGCATCCCCGTGGGCACGGATAACCTACTCCTGCGCGAGTGTTTACTGAAAAACACGGATTTCGTGGAGGGTATAGTGGTGTACGCTGGCCACGAGACGAAAGCCATGCTGAATAACGGCGGGCCGCGGTATAAGCGCTCCACGCTGGAGAGACTCATGAATACGGATGTGATCTGGTGCGTGATCATCCTGTTCGTGCTCTGCTTGCTCGGCGCCATTGGGTGTAAAGTATGGCTGAGTGCGTACCCCGATCTCAAGTTTCCCTTCCGGCCTGAGGGGTCCACCGACACAGGCGAAGCGTTCCTGTCGTTTTGGACATACGTTATCATACTTCAGATCATGATTCCTTTGTCTCTATATGTCACCTTGGAAATGTGCAAGATCATTCAGGTGTATCACATTCACAATAACGTGGATTTGTATGACCCGCTAGTTGATAAGCGGCTGGAATGCCGGGCACTTAATATCACCGAAGAGCTGGGACAAATCCAGTATATATTCTCAGATAAAACGGGCACGCTTACGGAAAACCGTATGATTTTCCGGCATTGCACCATTGCCGGCGTGGATTACAATCATCCACACCTGCAGGATGATAATAAGTGCAAAAACACGCTCACCGTCCTCGCGAATCCCAAGCTCGTTGCGGATTTATCATATCAACTGGTGCACGACGACACGGCCATGGCCAAACATGCAGCGCGAGTGCACGAGTTTCTGTTGCTCCTTGCCGTTTGCAACACCGTCGTGTGTTCGAACCATCCTCACCATGACCTGATGAACTCCAGCGGGATAATGGAACATCCTAATCAACACGCGCAACATCCAAGCCAAAGCAGTGTGACTATCACTGAAGAGCCAGAGACTCCATCCACCAATGACTATGCCCGCTTGGAAGAGTCACGATCAGTGACCCCCTCACCACCCATGAATGCGTATCTCCATCCCAAACATGTCCCTTCGCTTAGTCCCATCACTTCGGTGGATTCCTCGCCGACGAGCGACGTTCCAGTCACTAAAACAATACGTCCGCGTATACTGACCATTCCCTCACTGGGCTTTCTTGCGTCGCGTCGCAGCAACACCCTTTCTGAAGACACTAAGGCTAAAACAACGCAGTCTTCGGCTACACCCTCTCCCCAAGAATTCAAGCCTATCTTTGAGGCTGAAAGCCCTGACGAACTAGCGCTGGTTGACTGCGCTTATACTTACAACTGTAAATTGCTCAAACGTACGCCGACATCTGTCACAGTCGAGACAACGCGAACTGGCAAGCTTGACTATGAAATCCTCAATGTACTGCCTTTCGACTCCACTCGCAAATGCATGTCTGTGATCTTCAAGCACCCCCTTACGAATGAAATCGTTCTGTACTGCAAGGGTGCCGATACGACCGTTTTGCCGGCTTTGGCACCAGTCGGCGAGGATTCAGAGGCCAATAAGTTGATCGTGCAAACGCAACAGCAGCTGAATTCGTATGCGAAGAAGGGCCTTAGGGTATTGGTGATGGCAAAGCGCATTTTAACCATGACCGAGTACACTGACTGGCATCGCAGGCATAAAGAAGCAGAGCTGGCGCATGATAATCTAGAAAAACGCATGTCGGAAAGTTTCGCCGCCATTGAGACCAAACTTACACTTTTGGGGGCTACGGGCATTGAAGATCGCTTGCAAGAAGGCGTCCCTGAAACCCTCGCTGCATTAGTCGCAGCGGGAATCGTTGTTTGGGTGGTCACGGGGGATAAACCGGAAACGGCAATAAACATTGCCTATTCGGCCAAGTTATTCTCCTCGCACATGGAGCAATGGAAAGTTATGGCAAGGAGTAAAGAAGCCGCGGAGAAAACAATAAACTGCTATCTGCGTGAAATTGAACAAGAGAATAATCAAGGTTTG
>NBZA01003715.1:25504-36177 GCA_003054995.1 Aleochara bilineata | reverse complement strand
TATTAACACAGATTCCAAACGGTCGCTACTCTTCGCGTCCAGATTATGTCGTTCTAGAAAAGGTCAAGGTCACTTCCGTACGTAATTGTCTGCATAGTGATATATACTGCGGGCTAGTCTGGCTGCGGCGCTCATCTAATTTGAACTATTTGCGATTAGGAAAAAGGGTCATGCCCCCAACTCTTATAGTAATGTTCAACTGAGGTGTCTCCGCAGAGATGTGGGTTCAACTAGTTGGCGCGAAACGGACTGCCGATTGTCTTATCGATTTTTGTGTTTTGGCTATTTTTAGCGAAAGTTCCATGTTTATATCCATGCGACGCTTCGTACTAAAAACTTGTGGCACCACAACGCCACTGCTCTGCATGGAAGCTCTTTTAGATCTGGTCGAGCGGTACGCAGGCTTTGATATTGTCGAGGACCTGTTCTACTCGCGTAAAAACTATAAGCGCCCCGATTTGCAAATCGCGCCCCATCAGAATTTCGATCAAGAGGTAACGTAGCCCCGCATGTGCGTCACTTCTTCAAGTGCTGACGACACCACCTGTTCTAGATTCAACTACTGGATGCGCTGTTTCCGGGAGGAGCTGCATATGCATTAGGACCGATCAACAAGGACTGCTGGTTTCTCTACACACTTAACCCGTTTCCGGCCCAACGTGCGCTCGCCGCCCAACGGCCAATGGAACCAGACCAAACTTTAGAAATATTGATGACCGATTTGGACACGGATAAGATGTCCGTTTTTAGCCGCGCTGACTCGCTCAATGCAACCGAAGCTACAAAAGTACGTTACTTTATTAATTTCTAGTTAATTTTCTTTAGTTAAACTCTATGATTTTGTCTACAGAATTCGGGCATTGATAAAATTATACCAAATATGACTATCGATGATTATCTTTTTGAGCCCTGTGGATACTCAATGAATGGTATCACGAAAAACGTATGTTTTGGTATTATATTCTATTTGATCAGTGTTTATCCAGTCTTTTCCAGGGGGATTACATGACGATTCACATTACACCTGAACCAGACTTTTCGTATGTCAGCTTTGAGACTAATGTGCCAGCCACGTCTTACCGCGACATTATATCAAAGGTTTTGGAGGTGTTTAATCCACGAAAGTTCACCATCACCTTGTTTGTGAATCAAACATCCATCGCCAAGGAGGGTGCTGGTGACATCAGTAGCATGGTGAAGATGGGCGATTGGCATCGTCGCGAGGCGCAAGTTTGCCACTTCAAGAACTACGATCTCACCTATCTGTTTTACAGCAAATTCCCAAGCTGAGGGTGTATTGCCGAGCTGCATGCATCCGACGGCCCCGCCGTCCTGGAACGTGATGCGACTGCAGCTGCAACTCTCACTCCTCATTCACAATCGTACTCATCTGCTCATACATTCGGCCGTACTCAACAAATACATCGCATCATAACAATCATCTCTTGTTTCATCTTCATCCTGATATTTTCCTTTGACGACTTTGCTTCGGCGCTTATCTTATATTGCTGGTGGCGCACTAAGATCTCGTGAGCATAGCCACTGACTTCCGCAACTGAAGGCGCGAAGGCAGCGTGACAAGCCATAACATATCAATCACATCCACTAACGCCGTCGTCGGTAGCCGCCGATAGGGCGATCCATCCGAGTACTTAGATTTCCTCACTATCTCAACTATTCCTTCAATTTTATGGTGGAGTGACTCAGATGCATGTGACATGATTTCTTCCTGCAGCATTATTTTGCATCAACTCAATTCACGCGATTGCGTTCACCGGATATTCGAGCAGCCCAATTCATCTACCTCTTGCATGCAAATCGCTGTAGGGCACTCAAGCAAGAACAGCCACCGTACATTTTTATTCAGCGTTGTATTGGAAGGACAAAGCGGAGTTACAAGAGGAGTAAGGCGCATAGCAATGCGTAGTGAATATTGTCAAACTAACTGAATACCTAAATATACTGTGACAATCAATTAGCAATTCGTAGACGAACGCCAGTTTTAGAAATGTTCTCAGATCCTTAGATTTTAAATGAATTACAATGTTCAACTAACAATAGAATTTATAAATATTTTCATAGTCTATTTGTGGAATCAGCGTTAATTATATATGCACTGGGCGGACCAGATGAGTGCAAACCATATTCAAACAGAGATTTGTTATAATTAATATGCTGGACATGATATAGAAACAAACAATGCGCATCATATTGCTATCCGTATTATGATAAATAGTACATTTATATTGTTGTTAATAGTCAGCTGATAGGTAATCAAACTCTATTTTCGAATTAAATAGGCCAAAGAGCAGTTTTCTTCTGTTTTATTTCAATATCTCCATGCAGACATGTTTATCGCGCTTGATAAGAGCATTTAGTCGGTGTCCAGTGTCGAGAAGAAGGAAATATTTATTCAAGCGGTAAGTAATTATAACTTATGGTTATCCTGATCCCACAATACGTTTACATTGGTAATATCGGTCACTGTAAACTTGTGGCATGTTTCCATTGCATCCGTATCCTCCTAGGACGTGAATGTGGGCAAAATCATCGCAGTCGATTTTGCCATCTCCATTGCAGTCCTGAAAGAAGTTAATGCATGTACATTAAGCGAAATGCGTGTCAATAACTAAACGGGTTTATTACTTTCTGGAACTTTTCCATGTATCCCTGCACGGCCAATGCCGAACAGTACACGTCCGATGCGCAATTTGAATATGCAGTTGCAGATTCGATACTTTCTCCATTCAGCGTGGGCTTGCCGCCGTCGGACCAATATGCCCATGTTATTCGGAACGGGCCACATACATCGCCTTGGCATATTTTCGTCGTGTTACAGCCGGAGATCGCTTCACACAAGCAACCTAAGCATTGTTGATTCACAGGACCTTGACTTGCTACATCTGAAATTATTTCATATTGTTGTCGATTAATTATGATCTCATACATTGGTAACAGTTGACATTTATTTCACATTTAAAACTATACTGTATAGTAAAAAAAAACTAGTAGTGAAAGTGTTCATAACTAGCAGAAAAACACAACAATAGTTTGAAACTTAAAGGAAAGTGTAGTATCTAATTGAACAATTATTAGAACCCATAGTACTTACTATTAGTTAATAATACAAGACAAATTGCTATCAACTGGACGCACAAATATTTATATATTGCCGACATTTTCGTAGAGTTTAGCAGTCTTGATTGAACAGGTTTTTGTGGAGACTTCACCGCAACACCTTCACTCTTATACTGGACTTGCACAATCAAGATTCTCGCTGTCTTTCACTATTTATATGTCCAAGCGGCGTAAATCATTTAGCGTGAAATCAGTAAATTCCAGGTACAAGCGAATCCCCTTCCGCTCTTGAATATCCGCCATCCGCCAAGCCATCGTGTAGGAGATGAAAACCTTGAGTGGTACCTTGCGACATTCATCATTCAAGAGCGCTCATTAATGAATGATCTACATATTTCGTAGATTTATAAATAACAATGCTGTTATAGGATTTTCCACAGTAAATCCGGTTTCATTTGCAAAGTTACACACTCTGCAATTAAAACTATAATGAAAAAACTGAGAAATAAAAAAGTCAATCAAATATATGAGTGTGATAATGTGTTTTTAAATCTTTTGATTAAAAATGAACATACATTAAGTGCTAAATTTGTAAATATTCAAACTAAAATTATGACGTCTTGCGCACGCATGCGCGTTATGCAAGCGATATGAGTACAGCTGAGCGATTAATAAAGTGCAAGTCTGTCTAGCATTAGTTTCGTTAATTGTTTTTGGTGTTTATTTAAGTGAAATATAGTTTTAAATTATTATGGCTGACTCTGCAGCAGCAAGACGGGAAGCTCGTCAACGAAAATTACTTGAAAACGCTGAGGACCGAATGAATCGGCTGTTGAAAATTAAACAGTGTGGTAAGTCTATAAATTTGCATTAGTTAACAGCTAATAATTCATTTTCAGGAGAAACTACCCAAAATGAAAAATCCTTGGTCCAAGCAACGTCGACTACAAATAATTCCAACGAGTCAAATGATGATAAGGACGTAGAAACATGTGATACAAAGATTGACGAAGGAACACAAGTACGTGCAAATTCATTTGATCCTGTATCACCAGAGCCTCAAAACACAAGTAGTGTGACCATTAAGAATAAAGTACTAGGCTTTCACCTGTTAATACTTTGTATTATGGGTGTACTTACAAGACATATGAACTTACTATGTGGTTTTATGGAGGATCAGTTGAACGTGAACTTAGGCCTCATGAAGGTTGAAAAAGTTTTCATTCCTTTTTTCGTATATGAATTCTCATACATTATGTTAGCAAAACCCGTTAATTCAGAGGAAAAATCAACTCTTCAAATGTTAATGCTATTACAAAACATTAAAGGTAAACATTTGTTCAATAAGTTAATTGCAATTTCGAACTACTTATTTGTCGTATTAAACGATTTGCTTGTGTACTTTTGTGCATTTGCATTTAATGACATGTTGGTATATTGATTTGAATTGGAAATTTAGCAATATTAAGAGGTGGTTTCAGGCATGACTATACATATATCTGTCCGGTTAACTTCCCGTGCTGCAAGTAAACAATGATTATAATTTGGTGGTGCGAAAGTAGCTTTAAACGCATGAAAATTATATTTAAAATTTGAATTGTGAATTAAACAAACAAAGAAACAATCTTAATTGTAAAAGTATATGTATATGAAATCTATTTGTAGGTGTTCGGAAATACCATACACTGTAAACTCTAACTTAAAGTATAAATGGTTTACGTAAAATTCGTCAAAATCTAAAGAGATTTTTGAATGTATCCACCAAAGACTTTTTACCTGCCTTCTCTGTACTCTCGTCATCTGAGCGTTTGCTAGTTGCGTTGTTTCCTTGCGTAGTAGCATTGTCTGCCACTGATGCTACTTGAGGCTTAGTATTTTCATCTTTACTTCCGATACATTTCTCTTCAGTGCTTGGTTTATACTGAAAGGAACGATTCTGATAGAACTCAGATAAATCGCGAGTGGTCCGATCCAAATCGTGCAAGGATGAAGATTTGCCCTGATTTGGCACTTGCGGCGACTCTTCCGTGTTCTCACCACGCATGGCAGACTCTAAGTGATAAGAACACGCGAGTTCCTATTGCTTCCGCGACTTTTCACCCTTGGAATGAGGGGTGGACTTCGTGGATGGCAGTGAACACTGACGCACCAACTCGGTATGCCCCTCGGCGATCATTCGCCGCTCCCAATCCTGCATTTGAATGTCATATCGCTTCTTATCATCCTCATATATTTGTACGTAACGCAGCTTGTCATCGTCGGACATAGTTTGCCATTGTCCCTTCAGCTCATGCATGAGTTCTTGCATCTTCTTATTGGTCTGCTTTGACTTTTCCATTAGGAATTGCATGTACGGTGTGGGAGGTCGTTTAGGCTTTTCATTTTCCTTGAATTTCTGTGAACACAATCAACACTATTAGATTCCCATTTAAAATGTTATTAGCCACATCCATACCTTTCTTATTTCGCGTCGCTTTTTGGTGGCCAACTTCTCTTTGTTGACCTCAGAAATGCCTTCCCGTTGTTCCGGCGACAACTTAGACGTGTACTCCATAATCTTCTTGCTGTACTCCATCAGCTCCTTCTTATAGTCCTCTGCATATTTATCTTTCACTGTGTTATCAGCTTTCATCCAATCAGCAGCACATTGTTTAACCACATCAGTCATTTTGCAATCTGGTTGTTTCTGAATTATACTTTCGCGATGCTCCTTCATGAATCTGAAGTACGGTGATAGTGGCTTCTTTGGCTTATCAGGCAAATTCAGCTCCTTCAATTTTTCTTTCGTAGATTGCTTTAATGTTACACATTGTTGGCCCCAAATGCTCCTGAGATGTGTAGAAGCTTATAGTAAATACTCATTTCATATAAAAGATAATATCCAGCTTACCGGTTTGTATTCAAAGCTCCGCGGAGACTTGCTGCGAATTTGTACAACGCCATTTATATGAGTTTATTAGAATAGTATAAAAACCTGATGAATGTAAGGCATGTGGTTTTAGATGGTTAGAGTTGCTACAAGGGAAAGCGGGTAACACACTTCCCCGGTCTGTATTTCACGCAAGTTGGTATATATTGATAACAACGTTAAATCCAGTCCTCGTAACCAAACACTGCACAGCGTCAAAACTACGGAATAAAATTATGAAATGATGCTAAGCTCCGAACATAAATTGCTAGTGATGCTACCTATATTGGCAACCAAACATGCTGAAACGAACGAAAACAGAAGCGTCCTCTGTGCTACGAGGTTGAGCTTATATTATTTATTTCAATACAACCAATAAAATTTCTAATAAATGCCTTACACTAATAAGAAATATGTAAGAAGGTTCTTTATTACTTTGTTCATAATTGATGATTACAGGTAAATGAGCAAGCAAGCAATAAATAAGTCAAAAATTATGCATTGGCTATCTTTTAGTATTACCTAGGGTTTTGTACCGGGCTAAAGAATATCTTTGTGGAAACAACAATTTTATAATAACAATCATGGCAGAGCCATCCTTCAATATTAGGAACAAATATACACGTACAAAAAGACCACATTTAACACCGACATTTGATGCAACATCAAATGCAGATGACAAGGCTACAATCCCTGAGCCTGCACACACTGATGATAATGTAGAAATTGCAAATAAAATATCTAAGAAGAACCCATTCGAAGAACCAAATACTTGGAAGACTATTCTAGAGAATTTGCGTCAAATGCGTAAGGAGGGTAATGCTCCAGTGGACACAATGGGCTGTGATATGTGCATGGACAATGAAGCAGAACCAAAGGTAAAACGCTTTCAGGCATTAATATCGCTAATGCTTAGTTCACAGACAAAAGATCAAATAACATATGCCGCAATGCAAAAATTGATAACTCATGGATGTACAGTTGATAAGATCTTGGCAACGCCTGATGACAAACTAGGTGAACTTATTTATCCTGCTAGTTTCTGGAAGGTATAAATTTCAAGTTTCTTTATGTTTATTTGTTGTAAATGGCTTAAGCATTTGTGTTCTAGAGGAAGGTTCAATATATTAAGAGTACTTGTGAAACTTTGAAAGAGAAACATGATGGAGATGTTCCTCAAACAGTTACAGAATTGTGTAATCTGAAGGGTGTTGGTCCTAAAATGGCGCATTTATGTATGAAAACAGCATGGGGAAAGGTTACGGGAATCGGTATATCATTACACACTAATTATTTGAAATTTATTACAACAAGAAGTGCCATTTCAGGAGTGGATACTCACGTACATAGGATTTCAAATAGGCTTGGTTGGGCAAATTCGAAAACTCCAGAAGAAACTCGCAAGCAACTCGAAGCGTGGTTGCCTCCTGAGCATTGGGAAGAAGTGAATCATTTGTTAGTAGGATTCGGTCAACAAATTTGTCTTCCGGTCAAACCCACATGCGACAAATGTTTGAATAAAAACGTATGTAAATTTGCTAAGCAAGGAAAAGTAGGAAAGAAGAAATAAGTTTAAAATATGTTAACATTCATTTCAATAACATTATTCATTTATTATGTTTCTTTTTCTTTTGGAACTTTTCCTTCAGGCGTTTTTCTTTTACAGACTTTTTCCTTTGTTTTTGTTGTTCGAGTTTGTTTTTTCTCTGAAATATTTTACTTTTTTGTACACTTTTTGTTGCTTGTTTTTTTAGCACCTTTTTGATATTCTTAGCACTAGTTATTTTTTTAGGTGCCGGAGACGGATCTGCAGTAATTGCTTTAGTTTTCTTTTGTTTCAGTTCCATACCAGGAAGTTCATTATCACTTGTAGCGTCTGATGCTGATTCGTGTTCTTGATCGGAATCACTATCACCTTTTGGCTGATTTGCGCCAATCCAGTTTTTCTGGGTTACATTATCAGCCCCCAGCTCTACAACCTTCACTCTAACATTCTCGTCTTCATATTCATCCTTAAGAAGCTCATCTAGATCTGGGATATCACGATGCGACACAACAAAAGTCTTATAACGTTCCTTGGCTTCGGCTTTAATACGTTTTCGTTCCGCTTTTAAATCCTTTTCCAACTTCTCCTTGACTTCCTTTTGTCGCTGCAACTTCCGCTTCCGGAAACCAGTCAAGAATTGTCTACAAAAATCGATGGATATTAACATTAATTGGGCAACAATAACAAAACTATACCTCCTCTTTTCCTCGTCAAACACTACGTGGATTTTATTTGCGCGATTCTTCGATTTTCTTCTAGTGGGCTCCATATTTTAGTTTTTCTAATGTGTAAATACACAACTGCCCCACGAGACACTTCGAAAATCTAACCTTCGAGGTTAAGATCGAAGAATACAGAATACAAAGCGCTTTATGTGAGTATTTTGTGTACTAAATGTACAAGTTTATTTTAATTTTTATAATTATAATTAAGCTAACAAAATGAAAAAACATTAAATACAGTATAGAACATTAAACAAAATACTGTTTTAAAAAGTATTACTGTATTTTCCATAAATAAATAATGAATTTTAAAAAATTTGCGCACGCGCTTCTTTGCTGCACGCGGACCAATCAGCAGCATATGGCCGCATAAAGTCGAGCTCATCGGCAGCATGGCTGTCAGTATAAATTTGATCCTTGTATGATGGGCTTCCCTTCTGTAGTGCTTTTACACAAAAAGCAAATTTATCTCATTGCTCACAGAAAATGGCAGTGCTTGCCAGGAATACCGTATAAAATGTGCTTCGACGTGCCATAACATCCGGATAGTTTTGTTTAAGGTAGGTCTAATCACGTATTTAGTGAAATTGTGCAGCAATTTGCTTTGCGTTATGAGCGATTGCATGGCTGATCAACAACTGACAAAAATGAAGGGCAATTAGAAATTATTTGTTGTGTGTATACGTGTCTACCCGTGTCGTACAATATTGTAGGCGAAATTGCTTCTCGTGGATGATGGAATGCTTCTCTTGCGTGTTCGTTTATATTTTTTTCAAGATGCCTATTGAATAATATCGCGAATGCATAAGGAATGTAATTTCTAATTAGATGTAATACAGATTGGCTGCCTCTGTGAGTTCACTGACGCTAACGGACTGTAGCATGGATGCCCAAATACAATTATATGATTTGAGATAATTTTATTGCACTGTGTTAACAGGAAATTCATGATTCGAACCGTTATCAAATAGCTTTGCATATGGCTGGTAGTCATCCATGGACTTGCAGCAGTATACATATTACTGGCAGTAGCAACAACATGTGTGATATATAATTGTCTCAATTATTTTATGGCATATTGATGATATTATATTTTATAGTTTCATGGGCTATTGTAAAAGCTCTTTTCGATATAGTTATCGAAACTGCTTCATTACACCTTTGTCCACCTATTAAACAATAATATCTCATTGATAAAGTTTTCCAGATCGACTATGGCAGTCTTGGTTTAGTATAAAACGCACGAATTAGAAATGTTGACGTGTTGTTCTTGCAATATAACAGCCAACGCATTCACATCTACCTTTATCAAATCGAAAATATTTGTTTTATAAGCAATTATAGCGACTTGAATTATTCACATACTATTGTCTTTTCTCGTCTCACTTAGGTGGATGTTGGAGATTCACAAGGAAGAAGCAAAGAGAGAAGGAGCTTGGAGTTGTCGAATGTTTTCATGCTGACACAATTGAATTCTACTTGCAAAAAATTTACCACAATGACATCTAGCAGGTATGTGCTTGCTCGGGTGTTCGAAAAATGATCACTGTGCATTTTTCTTGGGTTAAGTTACCCATGATTTTTAATTAATTTGCATTACTTTTCTAGATTGGATCGACTCTTCGTTCTTTTAGAATCGGGAAGTTCTTCAGTAACTAGATCGGCTGCAGCCAGACAATTGGGTGAAGTGCAGCGATTACATCCCCATGAACTCACCACACTTCTCACGCGCACTGCCACCTACCTCAGGTCTTCCAGTTGGGACACACGGCTTGCAGCCGCCGAAGCAATTCGTGCGATTGTAAGTAATGTGCCACAGTGGAATCCGCCGCCGCTCGATGTTCAGATTGAAGAAGATTGCGCTGGCATTCAATCATTGTCATCAGTGGGCCGTCTACGTTTCGACCAGTTCGATATCAATAAAGTACTCAGCAATAGTACGCATCTCATGGGCTCGGAAGGTAAAGAGTATGACATCGAAGAAGATTCCTCGCTTGGCATCGATGTTAAAGAGAAGCTGGCGAAACAGCGTCAACTGCTAAACGCACGTCTAGGGCTAAATATCCCTGCCAACATTGGCATTGATGTTTCCAGCTTGTTCAACAATGAAGATCTTATCGCCGACGACAATGCTGTTAGCACCAATACAAGTTTGGTGAAAAACGAATCCGCTGCAATTGTGCGGGTAAGTCGTTGCGTACAACGAAGACTTTGAAACGTTATTACATTCACTTCTTTCTCTTTCATGTAGAAACCACTGAGCCAGATAATAATGGAACGCAAGCCTGGATTGAGTTCAAGAGAAATTAATCGCGCCAGGCGAAAGGCGCGCCAAGCCTTCAACAAGCAACGCTCGCGGGAGCCTGGCGATGAACCACCGGAGGAGCCTGAGAGGAAGAAAATCAAAATGGAAGACAAT